>OMLI01090851.1:0-18340 GCA_900302605.1 Rondeletia loricata | reverse complement strand
AGAGAGAGAGAGAGAGAGAGAGAGAGAGAGAGAGAGAGAGAGAGAGAGAGAGAGAGACAGACAAAACAAGCCCACAGTGTTTTCTCTGCAGAAGCTTGAGTCCCGTCCAGAAGAGAGAGAGAGAGAGACACGCAATGTCTGCTGCAGGTAGGTCAATTAGATTTGGTGCGTTGCAGACATAACTACTTGAACGTTTTCCTCAACCTAATCGAACATCCAGTCAGCGTGATCAATTAAGGTTCACGCTTTAATTGGAATGTATGTGTCGGCTGACGATCTTAACAAATATGTTCCAAATGACACAGTTGTGGCTGTGACTGAGCGCGAGGCAGCTGTCAAGCGGCAGTAAGAGGATTAAGATATAGCACACCGTTATCTGAGTTATTGTGGTGGTGAAGTTTACACAGTGGGAGGCTGAGACTGATCAGCTTGATACAGCAGAGGCGGGCTGAGCGCTGTCCGTGGTGCTGAAACTGGGTTTAGCGCTTCATCACTGTTGACATGTATCCTATTAGTTATAGCTCTTATTGCTGTATACTGTATAGCAATAGCACTTATATAATAGCAAATCTATAATGTTTTTGAAATATGTCTGTTTTCACACTCCTTTGCATGCTTTGTGATAAAATGAGCATATTCCTGCTTTCAACTATTTTTTTTAGAGGGCTATGATGTGACTGTATGAAGAGCTGAAAACAACAGTTGGATAAATTGAATGTATTTTGCAACAGGAATTAATACAGTATGTCTCTCATATACAGGACAACAACACTGAGGGAGAAGTGGCTGAGTTAAGTGAGGTTTTATAGAGAAGAGGATAGATGGACCTCCATTATGGCCAAGTGGACATGATTCTACAACCAACACCCGTGACACAATGTCGAATATGATTTACCTGACGGCACTAAGCATTTTGTACCTCCCTATTTTACTGTTTGAGGCATTTGTTTCGTCCAGTGACAGGCATGAACGATCGTTGGTGCCCAGGGCTGCCTCACGCATGGTGGCGAGAATGGATGGGGATATTATAATCGGTGCCCTCTTCTCTGTTCACCACCAACCCTCGGCAGAGAAGGTGGCAGAGAGGAAATGCGGGGAGATCCGGGAACAGTACGGTATCCAGAGAGTGGAGGCCATGTTCCACACCTTGGATCGGATTAACTCGGACCCAAACCTGTTGCCCAACATCACCCTGGGCTGCGAGATCAGGGACTCCTGCTGGCATTCCTCAGTGGCTCTGGAGCAGAGCATCGAGTTCATAAGAGACTCTCTCATCTCCCTCCGGGATGACAAGGATGGCTCCAAGTGGTGCATCGAAGGAAGTCCTTCCAGTCAGCCACTGCCAACCAAGAAGCCCATTGCAGGGGTCATCGGGCCTGGCTCGAGTTCCGTTGCAATTCAAGTCCAAAACCTTCTGCAGTTGTTTAACATCCCGCAGATTGCCTATTCTGCAACCAGTATTGACCTCAGCGACAAAACTTTATTCAAGTACTTCCTTAGGGTTGTGCCCTCAGACACTCTTCAAGCCAGGGCCATCTTGGACATTGTCAAACGATACAACTGGACCTATGTGTCAGCAGTGCACACAGAGGGTAAGACACAGTTTTCTTAAAGGAGAATGGGCAGTCCACTGCCCTTAGTATTGTTTCTTCTTGTTGAGGCAGTAGGAAGGCTAACAGGGAATCAGAGCAAGGGAGACGCAGGAGAGAAGGTTCTGGAGGGATTCAATCTTAGTCCATCTTAGTCCATCGTAGAGGAACTAGCTTAGCATTGTTTTTATCAGTATTGTTGTATTCTGCAGCAATATTGTAATTATTATTTCCTGAGTCACATTGCCTAGCTTGGTTGGATTTAAAGCAGGGGTTTGATTGGCAGGAACCATACCCATGTGAAAGACTGCAGGTGGCTGCAGACAGTTGTGGTCTTATTTGTGAGGTCCATCCACAATATTACTACAGGCACAGGGCAATTTTAGGGGGCAAACAAAAGAATGGTGTCCTCCATGTTAGAACCAATTGAGAAACACACCCGCGTTGTAAGCTATAGTTTTTGTGGAGAATTTAAAGACTGCTTTTACCTTTGTTAAATGTGAGAATATAGGGTTCCATTTCAATAGTTGCATTGTAAAACTAATTATGGGGCATTGATTGAAAAATTACCAATACACAAAAATTACCATTGCTTCTCCATGGTCTTTTAAAATTCTTCCTCACTATTGTTTAATTTTGTTTGCTATGTTTCTTTTATCTGTTTGTTAAGCACTTTGTATCTTCTGTTTTGAAAAGTGCTCTATAAATAAGGTGTATAAACTTTATTATATGAGGGTCCTGTCTGGAATAGTGTGGTCAGTAGTTCATAGTGTCAGGTAAAAGAACAAGAAATGATTTTGTACTTTGTTTCAACAGTTTCATCCCTAAAGCAAATACTATGAAAGAAGAATTCACATGATGCCATCTGTGGGAATTATTCACCTTTCCATAGACATAATCTTAATAAGTTGATCATGCAGGTAGTATCAGCTGCTGTTGCAACCCTCATTTGACCTTATTATGTTGTGCTGTTTTATGTTACATTTTTATTTTCAGTCTAGGCTGACACTCTGCAGCTACACCATAAAAGGATGTGTGATTTTTCAACCCATTCTTGTGTCTATTTTGGAACATCACACTTTTGCATTACTTTTCAACATATATTGATAACAACACATATTAACAGAGGATATGTTGAAAGTGAGCATATAAGAGCCAGAGTGACAGCATAACCCCTTGATGCATACCCAAATTACCCTGCAAATCTCTGACCTGTTTTTGCTGAGGGAGTCTGAGACGAGTTTGTGATGAGCTGATAAAAATCCAATCAAAACCTGTGGCAGGCCATCTTTGTTTACTGTGATGAGGTTTACCAGTGACCCTGTAGCATGAAATCTCTTTCCAACACTAACACTCTTACATAGTGTTAGCCTTGGAGAAGTGGGCTGGCGACCTGGACCGTCTGGGAAAGTTTGGACAGGGAAAGTGAAAGTGAATAATGTCCCCCCCGCCCTCAACAACAGCTGTTGAGGTGGCCTTAATGAAGGCACTTAACCCCAGTTGCTATAGTGGAGCAGCTCAGTGGCCAAAAATAGATGACTGGGGATGTATTGGGCCGCTCGAAGGTTCGAATGTATGAATGTAAAACAGGGACTTGCTGATGGAAGGAGCATGTGTGCTCAGCAAACCTTGTCTGGATAAATAAAGGTTAAAAAATAATAATAATAACAACAACCAAGGCCGAATATTGAATATTGTCCTATGAATTAAACTCATGTCTTGATTCTTTCCATTTTTCTCAGGTAACTATGGGGAGAGTGGGATGGAAGCCTTCAAAGAGCTCGCCTCTCAAGAAGGCCTGTGCATCGCCCATTCTGACAAGATCTACAGCAATGCCGGGGAGAGGCACTTCGACAGGCTGCTGAGGAAGCTGCGGGAGCGTCTGCCTAAAGCCCGAGTTGTTGTCTGCTTCTGTGAAGGCATGACAGTCCGAGGGCTGCTCATGGCCATGAGGCGTCTCGGTGTGGCCGGGGAGTTCCTCCTAATTGGCAGGTTTGTTAGAGAATGTTTTCCCCTAGATTATTAGCTTTGTCAGCAGTGTTTTTTGGGGGAATGATGATAGGAACGCTTACGCTTTCATTGTTAAGCTGAACATTTACAATGGGTTTTTAACAGATTTTAAGGACCAACACATACATGACTAGGCAAACTTTAAATTTAAGTAAGAAATAGAAAAACATCTAAATTGTAGTCAAATTTTTCTCATGACAGCAGCAATTTGTTCCATAGAGTGATGCCATCTGTGGGAATAAGGGAGGTTATTGTACATTATATCCATCATATATCCAAGCAAATTGTTATCATAATTTGATTAGGGAAATACTGAAATTTTCTGTTATAATATTCAACAAGACTCACCATGGTGTACACAGAGTTCATATGGAACTGAAATAATGTGTTCCTACTGGGAGTAGAGTTCCTCTGAAAGCAGAAGATGCTTTGAATCAGGCTCAGTCATGAATAATGGATTCACACCGTGAGCTCTCCCTCTCCCCGTCAGATCACAGGCAGGATGGGCTAATATGGAACAGCACCTCCAGCATCAGCTGGGGAATGAGGAGTAGTGAGCATCAAAGCTCATATCAGCACTCATACCAGACATTCACCCCTTTGTGGCATCTCAGCTCACCTCAAGTCCTGTCAGGAATAGTTGCAGCACCTGAAATGGACATACAATATAATCTTGCTATGGTTAATTTACTGAGAGCAGCTCGTTTGAATGAATGTCTATTTTATTCACAAGAGCTGATGAGAACTAGGGCTAAGCACTACTGGTCAGAACCCATTCCTGAAACCCACATGATGAGATGCATGTATTAAAAAAAGGTAGAGCATTATAAAAGCCTAAAGTCCCTCTGACTCCTTCCAGTTGAATTTACACTGCCAGTAAAGTCTCCATGGAAGATAAGGAGGACGTGAGTTTGGTGCGGCTGTGTGTTTTTTCTGGGTCAAGGAGACTACTGAAAAAGGAAAATGTTTTTTAGAGCAATGCAGTAACTGAACACATGCAAGCCCGTGCAACGGACCAATCAAAATGCCCGAGGTGCTGGTCATCAGCCATCTATCTTCTGCTGTGTGGAGGATGAAGGAAATGGCTGTTCTCGCACCACAGATCCCACTCATGTCAAACAACAGAGAACTAATTTGCTCAACTCCCAAGCAAAGTCGTTTTGGATACGATGAAACAATGAAATTGAAGAATCCAAGGATTTATTATTATATTCTTGACACATTTCTCTCAAACATTCAAATTAATCTGTTCTGCTTTGTGTATGTCTTCCCCTCAGAATCAAACAATTTCTAAGAAGATGATATCATTCACTGATTTACATAAAACAAAGTGCTACTTGCATGTGCCGACATCAGAAGTGTGGGTTCAAGTCTTTCGATTATACTCCAACCCTCCATCCCCCAAATTAAATTATTTCATAAGTATATGACATCAGTGTTGTCTTCAGACTTATGTCAATGCAGGTTTACATAGAGAGTGGTTCGCATTACTACTTGCGTGTGTTAAGTCGGGGCTGTAGGTTCTTGGCACACAGTGTGTTAGAATAGGGGGAGCGTGATGCTGGGAAGCAGATGGCCAGGTACTGTTGATGCTGCCATACTGGACGGCTATTGTCAGTTCGTTCTTGAAGTGCCAGCTCAACCAAACATGTGCTGTTGGCTAGGGTTTGACCAATATGTGTTTTTCAAGGCTGGTATCGATATTTTTGTAATGAAGCTACAGATAACTGACATTTTGTGCTGATATTCAGTATCTTTAAAAGTATTCAGGTTTCCCCCCCAGAATCCTTTTCTTGTCAGGGTGGGAAAGCCTCTGAAACAGCATTTAGACCATCATGGGACACTAAAACTCTCCACTGAAGGATAATGACATTGTTTCAGGAGGGTTAGCTGCCCCTTAAGGCAGGGTGACCCCACCGCACCTATTTAATGGTAGGGGAAACTCTGGTTACATTATGCATTTAAATGACAAATTGATTTGGAAAAAACACAACTGAACAATTAAATGAATATACTAATGTGCAAATAAAATAAAATTCCATTGCAGGTTTTACAGACTGTTTTTATGTAGCTGTGGTCAGGGAGGAACCTCCATCACACTGGCAGTGGACGACACTGACTGCCTGATATCCGATATTTAATTTGTAATATTTTATTTTATGCAGTGTCTCATTGCTTTTTAGGGAGTATTTTCTGTTTTGAATGCCAAATCGTCCTTGGAATTATTCTATTTAAGGCTTCTTCATATCCCTTGTTTTCCTCCTTCATTTCTGACTCATGCAACGGAGGTTATACAACACTGCCTAATGCATAATGCTGCTATATGAAAATACTCAAGCAGCATTTGAAAATCACAAATAAAGGGAGGTTTTACTGGGTATGATTCAAACCTCAAGTGTCAAACAAAAGCTTTTGTCTCATCAACCTGATCTGTTGTGAGTAGATTCGCTGTAGAATTGAATTACATCTAAGCCCTTTACAAAAACCTTGCCTTACAGCACATACCAAGTCAGCCCCTAGCTGAACTATGACCAGCGCTGTCACAAATTCACACTTACGAATCCATGTCTCTGTGGAGGGTGGGAGCATGTTCCTCTCCAGGCCAGATTGTGCTGCTAGTTCCTTATCTGTGAATTCTCACTTGACTTGTGATTGTATCTGTGGACTTGGAGAATTTTTCTCTCTACAAGTACAGTGAGCACTCCAGGCCATTTAGCAAGAAGGCTGAATGGGAGACAAAGTAAGGGAGACACAGGAGAGAATGTTCCTGCAGGATTCAGTCTTAGGCCAGTTAGCAGGGCTGAAACACAACACTGTCTCAGACTTGTGGAGCTTTAACACCATATTATAATGGCATTGTGTCACGCTCACTAACGCAGATCCCAACAACCCATTTTGAGCCACTTACAATAATATGGATAGAATTTGTTAGTACCAAAATTATTTTATTTAACTGCATACGGCTGTTGTTGGGTGAAAACCTTGTATCACCAAAATGTCTAAGAACTAAGAAAAACAGCCTTGTTTTTAGCGGCTATGCATTTTAGAGTTTATCTAATTGGTTTTGAAAAGGTTTTATAAACCCAAGAGTTATATAATTTTCTCAACCCACAGAGGAGTATGTAATCCTTCAATTAAAGTTAAAACATGAAAACCACCAAAATTTGAGTTAGGAGGTTTTCATTATGTTTAATGACCCACAACAGGTAAATATCAAATCAGAAAGGAAAATGCAGTGGAATAAACGAGAAGCCTTCCAGGTGTCAATGCCCAGTGACAATGCCACTGACGATGCATTGTGAGAGAGAAGAGAAAGAGAGAAAAGCAAAGGAAAAAAGGAAAAAAAGATCACGATCAAATGTGTATTCACCTCAACGGTATCCAACTTATATCATACGTGCAGAGTCACAGAATTCTCAACTACACTGAAGACCCTAAAGCATGTGGCGGCTGTTTTAGTAATGATCGCTGTGTGCTCCTCTCCTCAGTGATGGCTGGGCAGACAGAGATGAAGTGGTGGAGGGATACGAACAGGAGGCTGTGGGCGGCATCACTGTGAAGCTGCAGTCTAAAGAGGTCACCTCCTTTGACAACTACTTCCTGAATCTCAGGCTCAGCACCAACACCCGCAATCCATGGTTCCCCGAGTTCTGGCAGTACCGGTTTCAGTGCCGCATCCCCGGACACCCACAAGAGAACCTTAATTATGCAAGGAACTGCTCAGGTAGATAAACAACTCGTCAGGCAATTACGATGTTTCCTGCAGTTTTCCTGTTTTTACATTTTACGCCAGTCAGCTTGTCTTTTTGAACTGTTCTGATGTGTGCAATGCCCCGAGGACAATGCCAAAAGGCCCCATAAACTGGAACACTTTCTTTAATTATGACTTAGACTGCCACAGGGTAGAATTCTCTTTAAGTCAATCCAATAACACATATTTTTTCATATTGTTCATTTCTGTGACACTCGGCTTAACAGAGGATGATCTAGGTAAATTAAATTCTTTTCACTTAAAAAGGAAGAAAGTAAATGCATTAGCTGAAGTTCTTGGTTCCTTTAAATAATGCTCAACAAGCATGTTTCCCAAAAATACTTTTTACATATTGCTTATACATAACCGTCTATAAAATACAAGCCTATATATTTACGTTTTCAAATTTAAGTTATGAGGTTCTTGCCACTGCTTTCTCAAATATCCCGTATTACCAGAAAAATGTACTGAAATAAGTGCATTGATAAACGTAAATATAAAATGATGCATGCAGCAATAAACAAAAGCATTCTTATACATTTCAGTCAATACTCAAGGTTCTTCAAATGAATTTGTTTTTGCCATTGCATCTCCCTTTGAGCTGTTGTTTTAATCTTATTTCCTTTGCAGTATTTGCATATTATTTACAAGAATCGAGCTTCTCTTCCTTGTTAAGCTTTCACCCATTCCTACAATCCACTTTATGTTCAATGCAGTTAATAGAGTATTTATTTCTCTCTCATAAATGGAGACAGAGTTATTGTTTGCTGTTCTGTCACTTGTATTGTTTTGTGTTTTTTTTGGTGTAGAACTCCAAGACGGTGAGTGTAACCCTCTGAATGGAACCATAATGCACCTCACTTTGGCAATATACATAGAGGTTGACTGATATTAAATTATTATCACATGTTGGGATTTAAGTGGCTCACTGATAATCTTCATATCTTTTTCTGAAATGAGATATACCATTAATCTCAGTTGACCTCTAATATATGAAGCTATTGGGATGTTTTTCCTCTATTTCTCCTACACCACAGTGAGAGCTCAACAATTGGCTCTGGTCTGCCCTCACTGTGTGCTCTCACACCCTTTCTGTTGTAAGACAGCTGTATGAAACAGCCCAATAACATTTGAGTGAGATGGCAACTGGCTGGGCTGGCTTAAGTTGCATGTTGGCACATAATAGTCAAAGCCACTGTGCACACAAAAAAAAGACATATATGCAGATCTATTGTATTCCTTTGCTATACAGCTTTATCCATGTGAAATAATGTATTTGAAATAGCCTAAATGTGTCCTTGACTTTGGACACAGCGGGTTCAGTTATCATGCAGTTGACAAATCCGACGTGCAGTAGCAGGTCCTCTGCTTGCATGCTGACATATTTCATCATTATTTAAGCTACATATCTCAGTAAGTGAGGAGAGGGTCAAATCCAAGGAGCTGTTAAAGTAGGTCATCACCAGTACTTCCCTATCGGATGCTCACTTTCCCAGCTGCTACCCTACTGAATTTACTGGTTACGTGTTTGCTTGCACAGCCAGTTAGTACGCCAGCAGAGTCCCTTTTAATTAACATTACTTGATTTAGCACACCTGGCAACAAACCCATCAGCAATAGATGATGTTCACAAAGCATGTCAGCCCCTGGATAACTCAGCCTTCCCCATGTATCATGCAGTTACTTTCCAGTAAAGTCTTGTTGGGTGCATTTATGAATCCAATCTGACACACAGTTTAAAAAAAGGACTGATGGATAATATAATAATTTGTCAAAATGTAATAAAAAGTCCCTCTGAATGGATTGAAAATCTAATAAAACCTGTTAATGTAATAAGTAACTGGATAATGTAATAACGTCACATTATTACATTAACCGAGGATAAAGGGTGTAACATATTTTTAACCGCTGACAATAATGTTGTTTAATAATGTAATAACTAGTATCAGATCATTAGCCAATATTATTATTGCATCATCAGTCAAAAATATGTTACACCCCTTATTAAATCATAATGGCCGATAAATGTAACAATGTTATTTTATTACATTTATCCAGCAACATATTACATGACCAGGTTTTATTACATTTTCAGCCTGTTTAGAGAAACATTTTATTACATTTTGACAAGTTATTACAATCTCCATCAGTTATTACATTATCAGTTGCTACATGGCACTTTGCTTCCATTGGAATAGGGCATAATATATTAAATAGGAATTTTTGAACAGGTTCTGGTGACAGATATGGTGAAGGGAAAGATAACAATATGTCATAATTTTCAGTCATACTGTATATTGGCACTGATAGACCCCCTGGTAATCTGTGCTCACTTTTTTGATTAAAATGAATAGGCTGTGGTAAATTACTAGCTTGGAGTGAAAATGTGCAAGCATTCTTAACCAGTTGGCTTGATACCACACTGAATGTACACTTGTGAATTGTGGTGATTTGCAGATCGTCTACTTTGGTGCCAGAGTGGCCCTATGCTCTGCTGCTCCCAATGCTAATTTACAAATGCATCCAATGTTCAGGATGCTTTGCACCAAGGGATGGGTATGAATTATTTTTTTAGCATCAACCCAAGGAGCTGCCAACTATATGTACATGGTCCATTGTTGTACCAAAACCAACTGAACCTATGGTGTAGTCTTTGATGATAAGGTTGACTAATATAAAGTTGGCTATAACCACAGAGTAACTAAATACATGCTTATACTGCTTCTAGCTTGCATTACACTGAAATGATAGGGTGTGTTGGAACATCACACACTATTTGTATCAGAATATCAATCATTCTTGTCTCATTCACCCACCATGTTTGTCTGAGGAAAAAACAAAATGAACAGAGGAAGCCAGATCCAAATAAACTAGAATAATTGGTTCGTTTTCTCACTCGATTAGACATAATCTCAGTGGCAAAGTGTTTTAGACCTACTCTAATTGAGTCCTGAATCATGAAAACAGAAATGGGTAGTCTTGCCATGGTAACAAGGTTTCTTTGAAGCCATATTCTAATGCATCTAGTCCTTTAAAGCACTCGCCCACGGAGGCAAAGAGGGGTGTAGCCTGTTGCCTGTATTCAGAGAATAATTCTAATAATGTTTCTGTGAGCACCCTATCACTCCTTTGTATTATGTTATATCATGCTATATGATAGACCTGAAATTTAGAGCTGATTTTGAAATTATTTTGCAATAATATACTGCATAACACATAACATGCTAATGCTTGCAGCAATGAAGAACCTCCTGCAACGCACTCCTTTACACGTTTGTCCAAGATGAAGTAGAGCATTGTCCTTATCATGCTGTCATGTTTGGGCAGGTTATGAAAGTCTGGAGGACAACTACGTTCAAGATAGCAAGATGGGCTTCGTCATCAACGCCATTTATGCCATGGCCCATGGGCTGCATGACATGCACAGTCACATCTGCCCTGGCCAGGTGGGGCTCTGTGATGCCATGGAGCCTATTGATGGCAGCCAGTTATTGGACTTCCTGCTCAAGACTTCCTTCACAGGTGTTTCTGGAGAGGACATATGGTTCGAAGGAAACGGGGACTCACCTGGGAGGTACGTCAAACTTCCCTTACTGTCATCTGTCATTGGGCCGTATTTCTACTAATACTAATAGGCATTGATAATGCTGGGGGCATTAAGTAATCTATGACCTTTATCGACCTCTATCAGTGACCAGTAGGAATTGCAACAACATTGATAGAACTTGTCTCCTCCTTCACAAGTCTCTGGCACGGCCCCCACCCAGTGACGGCGGCCTGTAATTGACAAAAACAAAGGCATAGTTCACAATAGATGAGTAAGTTAGCTTAGTAGAGCAGGGATCCAACAGAAACGTCTAGTGAAAAGGTAATATATCATGACGCATATACTCTAATAAAATTCCTGACTTTTTAGCCTTCGTAGCTGAAACGTCTTGCGATGCCAGTCACTCGTAGCGATGTCCTCCATCATTGATCAGCTGAAATGCGTGGGCAGTAGGTGGGGGGAGATTGGGAGTGTCTTGAAATTCCAAACCAGAGAGTAGGGGCCAGAAAGTGAGATGAAAGCCAGAAATCTCAGCACACCTGGCAAAGTAATCATTGGATCACAATTATTGATCAAGACCCTATCACAGATATATGATGGTCATTTTGTGCTATGGGGCAGTAAAAATCCTACTTATTGCCCCTTTAAGAAATGATTGATAGCTGTGGTTAGCCTTGTTCAGTCATTGCTTCTTTGAACTCATGGCCTTCTGTCCACAATCAGGTATGAGATTATGAACCTCCAGTATGTGGAGCCTGGAGTTTATGACTACATCAACGTTGGCTCTTGGCACGAGGGCCTCCTCAGCATCGACGACAACAACTTGATACAGAAGAACCACAGTGAGACGGTCCGCTCTGTTTGCAGTGAGCCCTGCTCCAAGGGAGAGATCAAGGTAAGGGGACAATCGTTTAGGTATTGTTCATCTTATGCCTGCCCAATACATATTTGGGCCATACATCTTATCATTGAACTCATACATTGTAGCAGCATTGGAATACAGTGGTTGTGTGTACTAGCTGGCATAAAGTATTAGTTATATTATTACTGCATGTCAATCAAGTATTTATCACTGTTATTACTTACATTACTTATGTTACTTACATTTTAGCCAAACCTATAGATTAAAATAAATGTAAAATGTAACAAAAAAGGAAACATATAAAAAAATGTTGGTGACACCTGATGCCATATTGTCACATCTCTTGTCCTCTCGATTTCTTTTGCCGTTCTATCTTCAATGTTACTGTCATAAAAACGAATACTTAAAGAAACCAGACTGGCACGTACAGTAGAGATACTTGGTGATAAGTGTTATTCAATGCATTTCTCTGCATTTTTTGTCATTCAGGTGATCAGGAAGGGAGAGGTGAGCTGCTGCTGGATCTGCACTGCCTGCAAGGACAATGAGGTTGTCCAGGATGAGTTCACATGCAAGGCCTGCGACCTGGGCTGGTGGCCTGACAAAGAACTGGAAGGTACCGCTTGTCCTCTTTTGCTCTCTACTTGCCTACTTGTCAAACCGTTTTCCTGCTTGAAGTGCTCTGCCAGTGCTGGCAGAGCACTTTACATTCCTCAAGGGAGGAATGTGTTTGCTGCAAAATCAGCTTTTGCAACAAAATTCATACAAGAACATAAACCCCACTTGATTAGACCAGGTTTTTATTTATTTATTTTTTACACTTAAATTTTTTTTTTAAATATAGATTCAGATGGATACAGGTTACTTCATTGGCCACAGGCTAAGCTCCTTGCCTTTGAGATACTGGATGTTTGATGCTTTCAGAGATAAGAGGAGGTTCAGTGGTCTTACTGAAGGCAACATAGAAGGTTAGGTTCCTCCAAGCCTTCGCCCTCCTCCACCACCTGTGCTCCGTACAGTTTGTCCTGCTATGATTTTTGCAGTGCTATTTCATAAACCTGTTCTGTCCTATTTTCAAAGCTTTCCCATGACACCTGAGAACCATTCATCATCTTCACCACTTTATCCGACAGCAGCCCTACTTCACTTTCCACTCCTCTGGCCCACTTTCAAGGGCCTTCTGTGCTGTTCAAAGACAAGACACTTTCTTAATAGGATCTTCCAGCCTCCACACTGCTTCGTTTTTTACATCGGGAGAACATGCAGGGCTGACATGAAAATTATCCATGTACACGTTTCTGCCACAATGTGGATAAAATAATGGCAAATATTTGTGATTACTTTGTGATTACTTTGGCAGAAATGAAAACAACATAAACCAGATATTCAGTGTCCTTGACATAATAGTAAATGAGGGGATCTTGCTCATTTGGATCCATTGCAAAATGCAGTGATTTACTTTTCCCTGCTGCATTAGCCTCCCCCTCCTCTGGCTGTAGCCCAGCCGGGCCATGGCTGACTAGAAAGGGGTTTATTTATAGTTGAGCTGAAAACCTACTTTAAGACTCAGTGTATTTTCACAGGCTCAGATGTATTTGATTAATTTGGAATGTTTCAATCGAATATAGCCTTAATATATTACATTTTTCATTTCATTCTCTTTTCATGCAAAAATCTTTTTTTATTTAGTCGCTTTCCTCTAAATTATAACAGAGAATCTAACCAACAAGCTGATACTGAAAATATTAAACTTGTATGAATTGCTTTCAGAATACAGTGGCTCATGTTTTTCCCTTCTCTTTCCAGGCTGTGAGCCGATCCCCCTGCGGTACCTGGAGTGGAGCAATCCAGAATCCATTGTCCAGGTGGTTTTCTCCTGCGTGGGCATCCTGGTCACATCATTTGTTGCCTTCATCTTTGTCTTGTACCGTGACACGCCTGTGGTCAAATCCTCTAGCCGGGAGCTCTGCTATATCATCCTAGCAGGGATCTTCCTAGGCTATATCTGTCCCTTCACCCTCATCGCCCGTCCCACTGTGGCCTCCTGCTATCTCCAGAGGCTCCTTGTTGGAATTTCAGCTGCCATGTGCTACTCTGCCCTGGTTACTAAAACCAACCGCATTGCCCGCATCCTGGCAGGCAGCAAGAAGAAGATTTGCACTAGGAAGCCGAGGTTCATGAGTGCTTGGGCCCAGGTGGTCATCGCCTCCATCCTGATCAGTGTCCAACTCACCTTGGAGGTCACCCTCATTATCATGGAGCCCCCTGAACCCATAAAGTCCTATCCCAGCATCAGAGAAGTCTTCCTGATCTGCAATACCAGCAATGTAGGTGTTGTGGCTCCACTGGGTTATAACGGCTTACTCATCATGAGCTGCACCTACTACGCCTTCAAGACCCGCAACGTTCCTGCAAATTTTAATGAAGCGAAGTACATTGCCTTCACCATGTACACCACCTGTATCATCTGGCTAGCGTTTGTGCCCATCTACTTTGGCAGCAACTACAAGATCATCACTACATCCTTCTCAGTGAGCCTTAGTGTGACTGTAGCCTTGGGTTGTATGTTCTCGCCAAAGATGTACATCATCCTTGCCAAACCAGAGCGAAATGTGCGCAGTGCATTCACCACCTCTGACGTTGTGCGTATGCACGTCGGCGATGGCAAAATTGCATGCCGAAGCAACAGCCTGCTCAACATGTTCAAAAGGAAGAAGAACACTGGAAATGGCAGGTAGGTTCATTGAGTAACTGAGTCTGTGAATCCTGCTCCTGAGGCACCTCAGGGATGCTGGTTTTGTAATTCCCTCTCAAATGGAACCTGTTGTCTTACTGTATTCACTCTCATAGGGACACCTGTTGTAAAGTGAGACGGATATAGGTCAGTACGCAATTCGCACAGCCATTTTAACCTTTGCTCTGTTGGTAAAATTAAAACAAGCATCTCTGTGTGCTAAGGGATCACAAGTGGGATCACAAATGCAGAATATTACATATAAAATATTACTCTTCATTTCTTATTTGATTGATATTTTGAATTTAAATTTAAATATAAATACATCAGTGTGTTGTTAGATTTGCAAAACATTACAGCTAGTTCTCTACAATCAAATGTGACATAATTATATGACTTTATGAAGTCTTTTTTACATGAACCAGAACTGTTGTTGTTGTCTCCACTTTTCTGGGTTCCTGTGAAATAACAGCCATTTTTATTTTGTTCATAGTTCTAATGGAAAGTCTGTGTCATGGTCTGAACCAGGTGCAAGACATCCTCCAAAAGGGGATCACACGTGGCACAGACTGTCAGTGCATGTGAAGAGACAGGAAGCAGGTTCCAATCAGATGGCTGTCATCAAACCCTTAACTAATACCTACCAAAACACAGCCCTGGAATTCTCAGACCTCAGCACTAAGACCTTGTACAATGTGGCTGAGGAGGACGAATTTGACCCTGTCAGATACAACCCCCCTGTCACTCCCCCCATGATGGCCCATGGGCAAATGCCTGCAAGTGGGCCTATGAAAGACGTGAGCGAGGAGGTGGAGCTCTATACCCCTGAGCATCTGCAGCAAAATAGCCTTATCCCCCAACACATCATCATGGACCACCTGGAGGAGGAGCTGGTGAGCAAATTCATCAGTGGCATCCCTGAGCTCAATGATATGATTAGCATGCCTGAGGCCGTGAGTGGCGGCATGCCCGTGTACCACCAGGCCCACCTCATCCAGCAGCACCCGCTCCTGCCCATGCAACTCGACCCCTTTGATGAGGAGCCTGCCTCCCCCTTGGAGGAGGAGGAGATGGAGAATGAGCAGTTTGGCCTTCTCCATGGGTACATGTACGACAACGCCCAGATCCATGATGAGGAGGAGCTGGTTCAGCTCAAATTAGCCATGGAGGATTCTCTGGCTTTGATGCCTCCCTCCCCTTTCCGAGATTGCATAGGTCCTCCAGGCAGGCCCTTTCCCAACTCGCCTGTGTCCGAGTCGATTTTGTGCACTCCTCCAAATATGACATACGCCTCTGTCATTCTGAGAGACTACAAACAAAGCTTCTCAACTCTGTAAGGGTGTGCAGTAGATATTAAGAGCTGTACAATATTTTGTAGTTGATAATGACTTGTGCTGTATATGAGTGTATAAGGAGAAAGTGATTCAGAGGTCATTTTTCACTCTATAACTTGATAGCTTTTACAGGATAAGGGTGAGCAATGATGCACCATGTTTTAAAATTCGTATAGATGTTGTCTACAATATTGAAAGATTGTGCCCATTACAAACTATTACAAACATTTCTATTCTAACATAAGCTTTTAAGTTAATATAGACTTTGTGCTTATTAGACAAACAACTAATTGTCTATGTATGTACATGTATGAAATAATCTCATATAAATAGCACAGAAGTAGTATATAGAAAATGTATTTGATCAATATAGGTGACGTAACAAGCAATTGAATTTGTTGGTTTTAAACAGGGCAACTTAATGGTGAATAGTTTGTTTGTAATGCCAAACAATCAAATTTCTCAACAATATTTTTAGAAAAACATGTCTTTAAGTTACACATTGTGTATTGTATGCTTCATAAGAAAAAGTGCAGTGTGCTTCAAAATTTTGAATGATAACAATGTTCTATTTTGGGGCAATTGTGTGTTCAGAAAAAAAAGCAAAAACAATTATCTGTGAATTTCTGAATTTTCTGTTTGATACGGTATTGCCAGGTGAGTGCACTGACTGTATCACGAATGTAGCAGAGGACATGTTCAAATGCCACGTTTTCCTTGCCATTAAGATTTTTTTTTTCTTTTGTACATTTATCTCATTTCTATGGTCTTGAAATGCAAGTTAAACTAGTGTCACATTTGTATCTTTTATAATCAGACATCTGATTTCAGAACTGTATAGATTATTGTATAAGATTACTATAAAATGTTTTGTGAATGTATGAATTGGTATTCAGATGATATCTAGATGCATTACAGTCATAGAATGATTTAATTAGCTATGTATGCTTCTATTGTGTTTTACTTTGTACACCAATCAGTGTTCCTAAATATTAAGACTTTAATAGCCTATCAACTGTATAATGTGATGAAGTACTACTGTTACCATTAGTGATATTCTGAATAAGCAATTTGATAGGCTGCAGCCTGATATATATAAATTAAGTCTGCCATTTAAAACAAATATTTACTGTAGAGCATTTGAGAGATACTTGTTTGATTGGAGTAAATTAAATATTTTTTATGCTTTTGTCTTCTGTCTTTCATGGTGAGCATGGAGTGAAAACTGTGGTTTTAAATCAAAGGTCAAAGATTTATGGGTTTGGCTTAAAGCCAGAAGTCAAAACAGGAAATTGACACATTTCCTTGACTGGCAGAACTAGTGATTATCTGGCGTGAAGCAGACCTATTTTTGCAACGGATTAACAAAAAGAAAAACATTTGTTTTTCACATCACGTCTCCATACCTGTGTCGACCTGTCCATAGCAGGGCTACTGCGGCATGGCGAGAAGTCCAGAGGCATTATGCACAGACAAGCTGTTTAAAGTTTTAGTCATTGGGGATTTGGGCGTTGGGAAAAGCAGCATTATCTTGCGTTATGTCAACAAACGTTTTGACAAAACATACAAAGCAACTATTGGAGTTGACTTTGCTCTAAAAACCATTGAATGGGACGCCAAGACAGTGGTGAGACTACAGCTTTGGGATATTGCAGGTGAGAGCAAATGGTGCACTATGCATTAGAGGGACTAGATAGCAAATTTATGAATTCAGTGTTACAGTCATATTGTTTGATTAATCTTTCAATTTTGTATCAGTGAGCTTCACATCTAATCCACTCTGAGACTAATCCCTGCTGCAAAAATGGCACTGTGTTGGAATTCAAAACCTGCTAAATCATGCTGTGATTTGACTGCCCAAGCTCCATAAGTTCACATCATTTCTAGACACTGCAGCCTGTTCTTTGGTAATTAACAAGTAACACCAGAGCCCTCTCCCCAATGTTTTCTCAGATCTAATTTTAGTCCTGACTAGTGTCCATGGAAACATACCATTTTATTTCAGTTTCCGTTTTAGTCTCACACCCAGCAAACAAGCCCCTGCGGGGCCACTGTGGGGTTTTTGTGGGCAGTGTGCGCTACGGCAAACCCACACTAAACCCATGAGGGCCCACTGTGGTTTTGCCCATGCAGGGCTCACTGCATTTTCCCACTTATGGGCCCCGTGTGAATTTTGGGGAAACTCTAACTTAAACGTCTTCCCAAATACACAAGGTGGCACATGCCAGACAAAACAGCAAGTTATAATCTAAAGGTTACACATGAAACAGCATAGATAATCAGGTTAAAAACAGAGGGTGCTCTGTGCCCTGTACCATTCTGCCTGAAAACAAATCAGGAGGAAACAAAGAATACAAGCATTTTTTCTGCTCTTCACAGATTACAATCACACTACACAGAATTATCTACAATTGATCTGCTCTGCAAATATGAGGGATCAAGAAAACAAAGCAGCTCCCACATGTTGGTTACGCAAAACCTCCACCCTGTTCTTAATCTGGGCTGCGTTTCCC
>OMLI01090849.1:0-12600 GCA_900302605.1 Rondeletia loricata | reverse complement strand
CCACTGAGAAACACTGCTGGCATTTCAGACAACTATGCCAAAATGGTGAATCCAGAAAGAGAACAAAGACACACAGAGGTCCCAGTGTGCGCGTGCCCACACACACACACACACACACACACACACACACACACACACACACACACACACACACACACACACACACACACACACACACACACACACACACACACACACAAACAGACATACAGGCACAGACAGACATACAGGCACACATGGACACACATACTTATCAATGTGCATGCATATACACACACACACACACACACACACTCCGCAATGTGCAAGTTCAGTCTTGTGTGTGTTGCGTGTGTGTGTTATGCAAACACAGAGTGTCAGAGAGCAGACAGACAGCAAGCAGGAATTTCTCTGAGCTTCTGTCCTGGTGGGAGGAAATGGACTGGTGGTCGACTCGCCCAGGTTTCCCATGCTGCTTCGCTGCAGACCTGGTCAAATAGCGTTTGAAGAGTTCATGTGGTTGGTTGTCATGTGAGGTTCATCATTCAATATCTCTAAAATAGGATCCAGTGTCATCATTGTGTCAACCATGGACTTGGAAAGTCTTACACTGTTAGATATCATCAGTCTGTGATGTTGAGTGCGTTCCAGGAGATATTTTGTGATGAAATGTTGCAATTTACTTTTTTGGTGAACCCACTTTCCCTCAACCTGCCTCATCTACTTCTACTTCAGTTAGTGACCTCCTACATTTCCCACAATGACTTTCATCAACCCCCAGAGAAGCGGGGTTCTCTGTGCCATATACATGTAGGTGGAGAGAGCGATAGTGATAGTGATAGTGTAGTAAGTCTTTCCAGATGAGAAAAAGTGAGAGTGGAGAGCGGAACAATGCAAATTATTAGTCAGAGGGTGTTGTATTTCACACACTACCGATGATCTGCAAAGATGCAAGCTGTGGCTGCATTGCATTCTGGTCTATTGAGGCTACTGTCGATGGAGAAATGTATATCTCTGCCTCTTCTACGATGGATTTCTCCCCGTGTTGAACGTCGGTGCAAAATGGCGGCTCTAGAATTGTTTTAAATAGAGAATGTCTCATTTTGGGAGGAAGCGTCATTTGTGGTTTGTTTTATTATGCAAGGAATACCAGACGGGTGGGGTTACAGATCGTGTCAGGACACAGAAAGTTGCTGTCAGTCACAGAAAAGTACACTAAACTGACTTTCAAACACTCATTGTCTTGTCCTGTATGAACATCTGCCGCCTGAGTTGACTAACACACACCATAAAGAAGTATTTCCAAATCCGATTCGACCCAGGCACAGGAAACGACGAGCCTGTCTGGGCAGAGAGAAAGGCCACTTTGCGGGTCTTGTTTAACACCCTGAGCTCTGAGCTTTCTCCCCATCTGAAGTCCTGACAGATTACTCAGGGAAACGTCGTCACAGGGTGAACACATCCCCCGGTTTGCCGGAGGCCCCGCGGCGAGAAGGCAGCGCTGATGGGAGCCACACTGGGGCCGTGTTGTCACAAGGCACATGGGGGATTAGGAGGAGAGAAAAGAGGCAGCGCCAGTGTTATGCTTTCTTACTCTCAGCCTTTTGAGCTTAGGAGTGCAAGTCTGCACACACACACACACACACACACACACACACACACACACACACACACACACACACACACACTCCTGCCTATAAGAGAAATATATCACACAGATGGGGCTTATAAAAACATTTTCCATAATCTGATAACATAAATAATATACAGAAATAAATTCTGAAGCTGCCCCTGCTAAGGCTTACCAGGGGCCAGCTGTCAGTGTGTGCGTGTGTGTGAGTGAGTATGTGTGTGTGAGTGAGTATGTGTGTGTAAGTGAGTATGTGTGTGTAAGTGTAAGTCTGTGATTGTGTGAGCCACACTCAGCAATAATAAGTGTGACAAAAAGCTTCTCTACAATCCCCAAACTGTGAAAGTGGGTACTGAGGCTGCAGGCTGTCAGGCAATGGGATTCAAGGAAAAAGGTTTCAGTGTCTAAAGTCACTCGCCACATCCTCATCACTCTATATTTACACAAACAAGAACTGCATAAAAGCCTAGGAGTATTTTCATCCTTGCTTTCCATCTTTGACGTGTCCAGTGGCTTTGCAGAACACTAAACCGAGGTGGGCCGAGTCAAGCGGGGCAAACTCCTGTTGGCCTCGTGGCTTTCAACCCCAACATCTTTTCCATTTGCACACCCCGCGCCATTCCAAGACGTTGACAGCATCCCAGTGCAACACACCAAAAAGAGAGCTACAATAGCGCAGTAAATTATTCAGTGGGCTCAGCCTCTCTCCCAGCCTCATGGACAGTGCTTATATGATCATGTGCCAGTGTGACTGTATGAAGTGGGGGAACCATGAGCTGTCCATATGCTCCAATGATGCGTCTCTGGGACAGCTGCGCTATCGGCCAAACATATTCTGCTCATGTGGGCCCGGCTCTCCGCTGCGCTCCGGTCTCCCTGCCCAGACAGGGAGTCATCAGGATCCATCCGAGGACCCGATGTAGAAAGCAGTTGGCAGACTTCACTGAGAGTATATGTGACTAACTCTGTTGCTGAGCAGTCGGGGTGTTGTGATTCTGTTACTCCGGCTGGAGCAGTAGGACAAGTAACAGTGCAGGTATTCTCTGGTGCCTTAGCCCCGGGATAATGGGCCTATCTGGGAAAGGACTTCCAGATGAGATGGAGGAGATGCTATCCATGAATAGACAAAGAGTAGAGCTGCTCTCGTCTATTCAAAGGGATGGGATCGCCCTCGACCGGGAGAACATGAAGTGTTCCTGTCCAAAATGCCACACACGTTTTGGAAAAAAAAATCATTACTTCAACGTTATCATTTAATATCTCTAAAATGCTCATGATGCAGTCTGCAAATGTGGTCGTTCTATCAACCAAGGACTTTTAAGTTATCTGCTATCCTACCACATTTGTAAGAGTATGTGTAAATTTTTTGCCTCATTTTTTTCAACGGATGTTTTCAGACCAACAACACTTTTGGTCCTCATCAGTGTCGGTGGAGGAGAGATCCAATTCCACGTTAAAGAGGAATCCGGTAGAGGACAGGTGGATCCATTTAATTTAATTATCACACCTATTAGGTCTACATGTAAGCAAAAATAAGCCAATACACAATGAACACCAGCAGGGCCACTGTTAAAACCTGCCAGATAGCGGTATTACACAGACACCAACATGAGTGGAAACAGGTTTATTACTGATTAAAGCCGAACAGACATAAGGTACCTGTTGGGTTGACCTCAGAATTAAATTGCTTCAATGAGAAATCGTTCATTAACACTTTACCCTTTATACAGTATACACAGTGGTACAAATGTCTGTCTTTACCAGAGAATGCGTGCAAACAGTCAAGAGCAGGGGGCATTTTAAGGAGCAGGAGACTCAGTTAAAAAAAGCTAAAACTTATATCACTTCTGAAGCTCTTCGTAATGAGATATTGGTTGGGAAATTATTGCAATGAAACATGATTAAGAACCAATATTCAAGCTTTATTTGACAAATTATTCAAATTACTACGAAGGCAGCTTAGTGGTTAGAGAAATGTTTGAGCCAATGTGTGTCCATCAACAGCCGTGTGACCTGTCCGAAGTGTCCTTGAGCAAGACACTGAACCCCTACTCATTCTAATTCAGCCTGGATAAGAGCTTCAGCTAAATATCTAAAATGGACATTCATTACATGTAATTCTTTTTCAATAAACTGGGTAGTCCTGCTTCTTGAATTACCTCCCAGGTAGACACACATCCGATTACAATATTGCAGTGAAAATGCACAGATCCATCATACCGTCCAAGTCCATCACATTTCTTCCAGTTATTATCAGGCTAACGCGTGATTTAACAATAAATAAACAGGACATCCATCCACTTTTAAAGTGCCATACTTTTGTGATCTGCCTTGAAAAAAGATCTTTCAACATGTTGGAAAAAACCAAAACACAAAAACACAAAATCAATGCAAGATGAGACTTCCAAAATGGGTTTGAGAATAGTTATATTCTCTGGTAACAATCATTCAAGAGCAGATGTTAGTGAGAAAAAGAAAAAGGCATTTAAGAATACTTCTGTAGAGTGAATGGCATATCAAGAACCAGTGTTTGAGGTCTACAGAGTGTTAGGAGGGGGAGGAGACGGTGAGAGGCAGGAAGAGAAGAAAAAGACAAGCGCCAAGTTTAGTTCCTTTTCTTTCTTTTCTTTGTCAATAGTGTCCATTTTCTTCCCAGGCAAGGTGTAGGGGAGTGAATCCCTTCTAGCATTACAGTGACACATGCTTTCAAATGTCAGTCTCTCTCCCTCTTTCTCTCTCTCCAGTGTTTCCCTCCTGCAGACCGACCCCGGACATTCCACCTGTTACCTCATGCACACACACAGAGAGAGAGATGGGGGGGGCACAGCCTTATAGTAGGAGGTCCTGTTTAGCTGGTAGAGCATGACAAGAACCGTGCCAGGGTTAGCCCATGTTAAAAAAAAGGAAACGTATGCACTGTAAGGCGCTTTGGATAAAAGCGTCCACCAAGAGGGATGGAGTCCGATTCCACTGCTTGGATATAACTGGTGTCCTTTCAACCTTCAGACACGTTTCTCCTTCAAGGATGGCTGTCCACACGACTATTTATATCAGTCATCATGGGTTTGTTCCCTGGTGTGGCTTGTGTTAGGGGGGGGGGGGGTTACTGCTCAGTAGGACACACAGTGCGGTCTTTGCAGCAGAAGTAATGTACCACAACTCCATTGGGATACCTGGCGAAAGCACTGAAGGAGAGAGAGGGAGAGAGAGAGAGAGAACAACACCCGGCGGTCAATAAGATTATCTGCTATGATGCAGTGAGTAATAAAACAGGTACTTAATTTAAATGTACATGAGCAAACTAAAATGACGGTGGAGATAGCAGGGTATGAAATTAACAAGGGCAAAAATGGAATTGCTTGAAGTTCATCAAATGCCCCAGGGATTGCAGATATAAAAAATGACCCTAAAAAGAACAAAAACAAACAAAGCACAGAAAATGGAAGAGGTACAGCTTACTGTAGACCGATAATGTCATAATTCCCACATTAATGTGACGCTTTTGATCATGACACTGCCCAAGTAACTGAAAAAGGCCCATAAAAACACTACACGTGGCCACAAAAGCCCCCTTTTAAGAAAAGGTTCAGCTTGTAAACCGCTGCCAGACAGTATTACCTGTTTCCTATTTTCTTCTTGCAGACCCTGCAGGTCTTTTCTTCTGTAATGACACACTTAACCTGCTGGTGGAAGATGCGCTCCTCCTGCACCTGAAAATAGGGGGAACATACTTGGTGAGAAGAGACAGACAGCACAGTTAACACCATCAAGATCTGTTTCTGTGGAAAAGCTGCCTTTGAGTGCCGACTACAGAGTCCCTGTCTCCATTCCTAAACCCCTAGAACATTTACTTATACATGATGACACACTGAGGGTAAAGCTCTCATTTAACGGCCTGCCCTGTATGACTCTACTCCTGCATCAGACCTTTTAACCCGTGATTAGTTTTAAGTGGTAATCTTCCATTTTTTTGGATTTTGGCGACATCTTTGTTGCTAAGCGCTCATTGCTGTGGTGTTTCTGCACTGCACTTCCCAGAGATCACTTGTCAATCAAACAGTGTGTCCAGTACTGTGACGTCTTTCTCCTTGGATTGTCTGTTGATGAAGTTTGAGTTTCTGTAGGTGTCGCTCTTTTCTTTGTCTGTTCAGCCATGGTGGCTATCACTGCTCATGCTAACTACCCACTTCTTCTTCTATTTATTGTAAACAAACCGCTGTTGCTGCTGCTGGAAAACTTAAAGCACATCACTTCCTGTGTGCCAGAGCCCAAGAAGCAGGCTGAATTTATCCACAGACGCTGTTCAAGGATCAGATCTGCAACTTCCTCACTAACGGTTAAGATTAGCTTGGCCTAATGGTTCGAGAGACTTTCCTTCAACCTGAGGACCCGGGTTCAAGCTTCCCATGTCGGCAAGCATCCACCCTGCTGAAGGTTCCTGGAAGAAGTTACTGAACCTCTACCAGCTCCAGGGTGCTGTTTTGTAGCTGACCCTGACCTCTGACCTCCCCGGAGGGAAGCAAATTAAGCAAGAGTATTTCCCTATGGGGATCAATAAAGTATACATTATTAAGAGAGGGGGCAGAGGACCTGATTCCTAGGATGAACATGATGGTCAATTCCCACCAACACCACATGAAAAAAACTTTTGTTTAGTTTACTCAACCACCATCAGCACATCAGCGGCTATCCACATTCGATGTTACCTTTATTTTAACAGGGTAAGTTCAAACAAACCCATCGCCTCCACAACTCACCCTGAGGAACTCCGCCTGCAGCAGGCTCTTCAGCACCTGGTCGAAGCGCTTCCTCTGTGCCTTCTCCTCCAGGACGCTCTCTAGGAACACCCGGATCTCTCGGATCTGGGTGTTTGCCGGGAGCAGGTTGATAGCCTGGGAACAGAAAGGCGACCGTGTTAAATATTGTTGACCAGAGATTGTGTTAGTGGTAAAAAAAAAAAAAAAAGCAACTTTACAACCCTTTCATTAGAAGGGAGAGAGAACTGTGATCATTAGAAGACAAGATGGTTTTAGCAGTGTTGCTTTTGATTTATTATTTTACTTCTCCATTTTCTCTAGCAGTGGTGGCAATGTTCTTGCTATGGTGCTGCACCATTGCTGATTTAATTCAGAGGAAACACTGAGAAAGTATGACCCCTTCTTATGGGGCCTGTCATTTTCACAGGCAATGATTGGTTCATTACTCGAAAAAAGTTATATTACTCATTAGTCATTTCAAAAGTAATAATATGACCTTACATATTCCTTCCAGGGAGCAGTAATTCACTACACCACTTTATTGCTGGTCCGTGACACCCCCAAAATTGGCTACTGCATCTTCTGTTACCTTCAGAAATCACGACAACTCAATTGCCTCGCCTGTGTGCTCGCTAAAATCTAATTAGTAGTAATACTTCTACTCAGAGAAAGAAACTTTGCATGTCCTCTTCGGAAGCTTTTCAAAGTCTGAAAGCATTCAGTCACATTGGTGGAGGTTCAGGAGAGAAGACAGCAGGATGGGGCGGCGGTAGCCTCGAGGTTAGAGAAGCGTGAAAAGAGCGCGAGAAGAGTGAAATTGTTCTCCCCTCCCTCAACAACCACCGTCCTTATGTGCCGTTGAGCAAGTCACTTAACCCCAATTGGTCAAGTAGAGCTGCTCAGTGGCCAACGGTAGAAGACTGGGGTTGTACTGGGCAGACAAACAAACAAACTCCTTCATGTAAGATGCAAGCCTCGCAGCATCCTGAAGTTTTGATCGCTCTTGCCTCTCTTTATGTGCTCTGGGCCGCGGCCAGGGGAAATGAAAGCAGAGTGCCAGTAAAGTCAGTGAGGGAGCGCAGTGAGGCAGCAGAGCAGCAGAGCAAGACAAGATGGAGAGCTCCAGTCATAAACCCGCAGTGTTCCCCGTGAGAAACTCTTAATTTGACACGTCTGTGGTCGGACACAGATCACCGGTGCCTTTCATATACAATCACATCCACTTTAAATCGCCGATAAAGCAACGTCTGTTACGGTGCATTCTACCTGAGCAAGATTATAACAGATAACAGCTAAACCTGATCACTTTGGCTGCTAAAATATTTACAGTGACTCACTGGAGGGCCTTTATAGACTGTGGCTCTCTTCCTTTGTGATAAGATATAGAGAGAAGGAATAGACAATCTGCTGAGTGATTGTTTTCGGCCAACACGTGGACGGTGTGTCATTGTGTGGAGTGATCCTCTGCAGTCGGCAGCTTGGTCGCATTGAAGAACAGAATGAAAGAGCGTTTTAAAGCTTACTTCAAGGGATATCTTCTTTATAAGACAGTATTCAGAGGAGTGCGCCATGAAAAGGAGAGAAGGTATGAAAATAGGTCATGAGCTGGTTTTGAATAGACCAGCTTTTATTCAATTAACTCTTTGCTATTTTGGTTCTGGGAGCAGGTAGTCAAAATGCATGTTTGAGAGGAATTTCATCAAAGATATTCATGTCAGAGTGCAGACACCTCTCAAGAGAGATCAGTACCCTAGTGGAAATCTTTTTTTGGTTTGCTGGATCTTGTCTAACACAATGGGACCAATTTGATTACCCCAACAGTGCAAACCCCCCTCTCATCTTGATCTAAAAACAAAGGAATAAATGCTTAAAGAAGTTGTGCTCAATTCACTCGTGCCATCTATAATCATGTTATTTTACCTCATTTTATTCCAACCAGTACAATACGATCGCTATCAATCTCACTTTTGCTGTGACATCTTGTCTGAATTAGCAATAATGACTAGAATCGAACAAGAGCAAAGGGTCAATGGGCTGAATTAGCAAATAATTCTTGGCATTTAACCACCTGTTAGAAGTACCAGAAGACTTTGACAATCACAGGAAAGTATTTCAAAGTAAATTTAGAGTACTTTTCTGTGACCGACAACTTACTTGACACTGTCTGAATTGTCCTGATGCAGTAAACCCCACCCATGTTGTACTCCAAGGAGATAAAAATACATATAATAATAAAATACTATTTGATCCGGGTCTGGTGTGCAGTGCTGTCCTGCCGTTGGGAGTGTACGCTGTTTACCTTGGTGGTGTTGAGCTTGCTGTGGTGCAGCTCCAGGACCCGCAGGGCCGCCTGGAGGTTGGCCTGAGGCTCAGACAGCTCCATCTTGACGGGCCCCAGGCAGTGGACGTCAGGAGGCGACAGGTACATTCGCAGCAGAGACAGGTAAACCTGCAGAGCAGAAATAGGGGGGTTAATAGTTGTTCACATATTATGTGAATCAGTGTATTTACAGTAAATGTACAGGCATTTGTCTTGGTGACACTGGTCAAGTCAGAGTTTCAC
Organism: Rondeletia loricata; assembly: GCA_900302605.1. Lineage (NCBI taxonomy): Eukaryota > Metazoa > Chordata > Actinopteri > Beryciformes > Rondeletiidae > Rondeletia > Rondeletia loricata. The sequence goes on along the minus strand of OMLI01090849.1, from coordinate 3,671 downwards.
AGTGCATGCTGTACATAATCACTCTACATATAGACATTCAATATTCAGAGTCCTATAGAGATCTTGTATGTTACTGAACTTTTCAGGAACTGGGAATGAGTTGTTGATTTTCCCTTTGATTCCGATGGCAATTTAGTAATTTTCAATGCTTTATTATTGGTCTGACTTGGTCACAGCATCAGGCAACATTTTATACACATGAGGGATAATGTCAGCTGTCAATATGAATAGGAAAGACTGGAGATATTTGTATAGCACTTTCAGGGAACACAAAGGCACTAACAGTAGGCAACAAAGCATAACAAATGAAAAAAGCGGACAAAATCAACAACACAACAGAACTATAAAAACCAAGGGGACAGGGCATATAGTAAAACTAAACATGAACAAATTAAAATGAACTAAACAACACACATGAACAAAACAAACCAAATTGAAATAACATTAAAGCTACCTACATCTTTATTTCCTTCAGTCAATTTGTCATAATGCCGGTGACAGTACCTGCAGGGAGAACACACAGAGAAAAACTTGATTCAATTTATTTGACCAACAAGCACACAGCACTGCAACTATCAGGATGACACAATAAAGTCACATGACTTATTTCAGTTGTGGCTCTTAAATCATTTGGTTGGTAGGCAGAAACAGCTGGCAGATAATGATGTGTGCAGGGCAGGAAACAAACGTATGTATCCACTAGCCACAGTGGCTGATGTCCTCCAAAATTCCCCAGATACTTTCACTATTTTACCAGTCAAAATGTTTTAGAAAAAGAACCTCCAAATGACAGTTGCTGCTGGAGTTGACAAACGTACCAGCCACAGACCAACTTTGCCAACATTTGGCCACTGGTTGGTAATATGTATGAGTCTGTAGTTTTTGTAGAACTACTCACTCTTCTGCCATGCGGGTGTCTTTCAGGATGTGCACATAGATGAAGAGTGCCTGCTCATGTTTCCCCATCCGGCCCAGCAGCAGGGCTCGTTCCTCCAGTAGGCCTTGGAGATGGAAAACAAGGTCAAAAGTGCAAGCTCACAGCACATTGGGGTAACTAAAGTAACAGTTACACCCTTCAGTATAAACACAACATATACACTGACTTGGGTAACACTTCATAAGTCTTTCCCCTATAAAATGAAAACATACACTTTGCAATAGGAAATTATGATATATATATATTTTTTTATAATTAACTAATGAGTTTCATTTATTTACGTTTCTTAGGCACACATTTTGTACTTGTGATCAAAGTTAAGCCAAAGTTGTTGTTTGAAAGTTATATCCTGATGTCAAGATGGTTTACGTTGAATTTCTCCAGTTTTCTGTGATGTATTAAAAGCTAAAACTGATTTCTATCATTACACATAAATGCTTTAGACATCATTTTCAAGTGTTTTTAGGTCATATTCTTTGAAAGGATCATACAGTGAAACATCAAAGAACTATTTTTTAATAAATGAGACCCACATCCTTGGTTATATCTGTGTTGCAAATATAAGGCATACTATTCGTCCACAGTCTTCACATTTGTCGTTATCATTTAGGTGTGAACCCAGTGCTTACCATCGAAGGGGAAGTCACTGATGAGTCTTGCTGGTTCGTAGCTGATAGAAATCTCCAGGAAAGTCAACAGCTTGGTCCTGAACTCTCCCAGGTCACCTTCCTCCTTACCTGCAGCAACTGCTGGCACCCCTACAACAGGACAGAGAGGAGTTTATTTTTATTGTAGTATCAATATGATACTTTGTGTCACAAAATACCAGGTGTTTCAAAAGTAGTTATCATTTTTTTATAATAATAATGAAAAACAAAGCAGTGTAATTTTTTACTTAGTTACTCTGTCGTCAAATTTCCATACAGTATATATATACATACTCATACAGTGAGTATTAATAATGTATATAAAAACATATACCTACTTTTGAAACAGGCTGTATTGTACCATCAACATTTTCAGTGTCATGATAGTGCAATATTATTATACTTCATTACTCTTCCCTTTTCCAAGATGAAAATGGAAATATCAACTTGAATTGCTTCTTACTTTAATTAGGCTAAATTGCTGACTTAAAAATAAACAAGACTCTCTTTAACTATACAGGCTCATTTAATTGTTGAGAATCATAATAATCTCAGTAACAATATCCTAATATCATGGGCTGTGTACTGCAATACACACCATGATGCAAAGTCCCAAGCAATAACCTGCCCCAAGGCCAAGGACAGATTTATTTATTTAACTACTTGGTTTATTTCACCGGCAGAGTGCACATTAATCAGAATCACTGTAAATGTGCCCGCAGGCGCATTAGCCAAGAGGTCCACTTCAATGCTCAGTCCCTGGACAGGCATTAAAAGGCACAAACAGATGGAGACGGATGGACTTCATAATGAGCCCGGACACAAACTTTACTAGAATAACTGTGAGAGACAACTCTTTGGATGACCAAGCAAAGGAGTCCATATGCAGTGATGTAATCACGATGAAAAATAAGAAAAATAAATAATTATTTTGGCACTAAGTTGATTTCCAAGTGTGGTGGGGGTATTTTGTTAAGAAGCCTGTGCTATTCAGGGAACTCCACATCCCTGAATAAGATATTTAAGCTCCAGGGTCACGTTGCCCTCCAGCTCGGACATTTACTCTTCATTATAGGCATTTCGTGGATTCTCTTATCTAGAGCAACTTACAGTGACTGAGCAGATTTAAGAGGTCTGTCTTGCTCAAGGACGCTTTGACAGGACACACTGGCTGCTGATGGACTCATCGGCTGTTGTGGGGATCAAACATGGTCCCCTTTGGTTACAGGAAGGTCTCAAAACACTAGGCCTGTTCCCCAAGGTTGGACACCAAAGACGGAGCATCCTCTAACAAGGGATCAACTTTTCTGTTCCACAGCCACTTTCACTATTTTACCAACCACCTAGGTCCCAGCTGGTCAAGTTTAACAAGGGGAAAAGTGGAAAGGTAAAGCAAGCTTTTCTCTAATTTCATATTTGCATGAAAATGAACATTTAAAAATAATCCGCCTGCTCGTACCTTCTGGCAGTGAGTTGAGGTACTGCTTCATGAGGCCCTGGACCCTCTCCAGGTAGAGCTGGATCAGCACGTTGTGAAACTCTGGACCAGTCTCCTCCCAGATGTAGATGATGTGCTCCAGGTAGGGGATGGCCAGCTCCTTGAACCCCTCCTTCAGGAAGTTCAGCACCTTGTCTCTGGGCAACGTCTCCACCTCTGTCAGGTCCTCGGTAAAGATCTGGAGAGGAAGGAAGTGGACAAAAAAATACAGTCAGAGTAAATAAAGAAGGGAACAGGTTTTTGTAATTTTTCTGAATATGTAATAAAAGGAATAAAACTGCATAGAACACCAAAGTGCACTATCTTAATATAATTTGATCCCTTGATGGAGAGATTCATTGGTGTAAATGTATTTATGGATGAATTTCTATGTCCCACCTTCAGCCCATCCTCAGGACAGATCTTCAGCACCCAGGGGGAGAACTCAAAGATCATCCCCAAATTCTCCATTCCTGTGAGTGTGTGTGAGTGTGTGTGTGTGTGTGTGTGTATACGTACCTTTGGTCTCTCCAAGGCAGAGCTCCTCACACTCCTCCAGGTGGACGAAGCGGTTGGTGTTGCCCTCACAACCACTGTAGATGAAGGGCCT
>OMLI01090848.1:0-13339 GCA_900302605.1 Rondeletia loricata | reverse complement strand
GACATTTGGGTTTCTAGGGCTAGACTCATCGTCCAGCCAAAAAGAACGGCTCCCACCAAGTATGACTCGGTTCCCTTCGTTCGTACCAAAGAGCCGTTCAAAAGAATCGGATCGTTCGCGAACGTCACAACACTAGAAGACAGCCAGGAGCCACTGCAGCAGATCTTCAGCTGCCTACGAGCAGGCTGGCCAGCGTCCCCTTTTCAAATCACAACAAACCGTGCCGTGGAGGGAATGGGGGGGACCTAGCCCGTTAGCTAACCAGCTAGATTACCGAGTGTGGAAAGTGTGGAAAGCTCACGGAAGTCCATCAAGATGGTGTCCTGGATTATTTCAAGGATAGTTGTGTGAGTATGGATTCGGCGGCATCTGTTGTGTATTCACGTTAGCCAAATCAGCAGCTTCTCCGTCCATCAGCTGTCTATGCAGAGTCTAACGTGACGCTGCGCCGACTAGCTCGGCTGCTTCACTGCCATCCCTTTTCTGTCTGTACATTTCAATAGATTAATAAAATAAAATAAAGAAACATGAGTTTGCAAGCTGTTATTTAACAATGAATTTAGTAACGTTAATTGTTTAGACTAATTGCGGCGACCATCGCCCTATTTTTGTGATGTTTACAAGATGTGCAGGACGTTCTCTATCCAGCGCGTGCTAGCCACTGTTAGCTTGTTGCCTAGCCACCTGACTGACAGACAGATGTGATTGGAGGGGAAATAATTAGCGTGCCACATATTGTCGACTGAAACCTAATTAACATTACAAACCTCGCGGCAAGCAGGTTAACAGACCCCAAACTGCCTGCCATGGCTATTTAAAACATGGCAGCCTGAATGCTGTTTGTCTTTGGAGTGAGCATCTCAGCACCATATGTTACTAAAATGTGATGGCAAGGCTTAGCCCAGCAACCCTGTCAGGGATAGGAGTGTATCCATCCACGACTAGGCCTATGTCAGAGGATTTTGCTAGTCATGTGTGAATGAAATGCATATTTTCAATACACTGAATGTAGACTGACTTTACAGTCCCAGTATTAGAGATTCCTTGCTGTGATCAGGCCAGCAGCATCAGTAGCCTAGGCCTAGGCTTCCACCTGGACACAGCCCGACTGTGTGGATGACTCGACTAAAGCCAGCTGCCATCCTGTTCCCTAATGCAATTTTCTGAAGACGCTCTTAAGATGCTGTCTTTTTGTTGTTGGCCTATGCCACGTGACCTTTAGGAGTCTTATCACTTCGAAGGCTATTGTGTGGTCTGACCACCTGATTTACCTGTCTAGTAGTGAGTGTCAGATTGGTGAGGATTAAACTGGGCTGAACCACAGTTTGGTCGTTAAATCCTTATGTTTACACAGCGACAGTGTCTTTGAAAGGCACAGGTGCATAATTGTCATTGGTGTTTCATCCCTGTAAATAATGTGCATATTCTATTACATAAGTGGAGGATAACATTGGCAAACTGTTACTATATTAGTGGCTTCCAGCTGGCTCTTGCACCTCAGGTAGCCATGCGTCAGTGGAAGACAAATAATGTGACTGGATCTGCAACATGTATATGAGAAAAATAAATCTTCATCTTTACTCTGTTTAAGATAAGGCGGCTTCCTCTTTTTCCCAACTTTCAAGTGAAACCTGTTTGTTTTGCATGGACAGTTGGACAACAGATTTGTACAAGTGCTTGTACAGCACACTGATTTGTGCTAAACTGAAAAGTCTACTTAATCTCAGCTTCAAGTCTTAAGTCAATACATGTGGATGAGCAGCGTAACTCGAACCTGTCAGTGCCCAAAATCTATGATCTGAGAGTCTCAGTGGGAGGACAGAGCGCTATGGAAATCAGCACAGAGAAGGAAACCTGAGATTGGGACACAAAGGGACAGAGGGCGTCTGCTGAGGGAGCCTGCTTGCCGAGAGGCCTTTCCACGAGCCTCAGACGGCCTCTGCTTACTGTACAGAGCTGGGCTGAGAGGCACGGCACACGTGACTGAGCAGCACAGACACATAGTGAGACAGAAGACCTAGTTGAATGGTCAGAAAACAGAGGAGATATGCTCAGGCTCATACAGATGGATGCAAAGCAAGAGCCTCACAAGGAGAGTTTCATTGACATGGCGTGGAGCGTAGGCCTAATGCACATTCAGACAAGCTGTAGTCTAGATAGAGAATTCGAAGTCCCAATCATGGGCACAAAATATAAACATACAGACACACTGGTGACTTCCTGTGATAGTGGCAGGCATTATCCTCCCTGCTCTCCCCTCACACAGCATTCAGCATCCTGTCACATCAGCACAAATCACCACAGTGGCACAGGATGGGTCCAAATACACACTAAAACACAGCTCTTGTGTGTATGGTGTCCCCATCTGCACTTGGACTACCACATGGTGACCCACCCCTGGCAGTCTTTTGTGTTTTTCCAGTTTATCTGACTGCAGCCTTCCCGTCTCCACTATTTCCATTGTATTCCTCTTTTTTGTACTGATTATCAGGCCAGTGTGTTTTGACAAGCCATTGCCCATCAACTCACAAATGCGGCATCCTCACTCAGATCAAAACCAGCTAGAGACAGATTTTGCTAAAGTAAAAGGAGCCCAAAGTGCACAAAGCTACTTGTGTTTACTTAGGAAAAACATACGCTTAGACCAAAGATGGCTAACCTGCTTCTGGAAAAATATTCAAACAGGAACAAGTTTGTTAAGGTTGTGTCAAAGTTAACACCCAGAGGCCATGTTCTCTATCTGATATTGGTGTTGTTTACCTTGAAACCTGAACCCCCACCTCTGACCCAGGTCTTTTTGCCTCTGTCTCGTCCATAGCCTTGCCTTTGGGACGCTCTACCCAGCATACTCCTCATACAAGGCCGTCAAAACGAAGAATGTGAAGGAATATGTGAGTATCAGCCTGGTTATCAAGTCACAACAGACTGGTTTTGACCCTTGTCTACCCTATTAAGACTTTGGGGATACTGCGCCCAGGGCCCCTGTCAGCCATTGTTGGGCTAATGTCCACCATGTTTTGGCCTATGTTTTAAAAGCTTTAAATGTACATTGTCACATTTTGGTGTAGTTTGATCTCTTGGCCTGAAATTCATACTTGAACTTTGCTTTTATCTGGAAAAGGAATCTAAAATGGATACAGTCCACAGATACCAGTTTAGACTAATACCCATAGCAGCATCATGGCTTTCTGAATGAAACTACCCAATCCCTTGATACCAAAATAATTCACAGTTGAAATAACTCAAAGAATAAAGTGGTAATGATTTTAGGATGGGATGTCCAGTGTTGCCAATGGAAACCAGGATACAGAGCAGCAGATTCCCGTTGTGTCTTTTGCTGAGAGTCTTTTTTTTTTTTTTTTTTTTTTTTTTATGGGGTCCTCCCTGCTTACCTCATCATCACTGCTAGGGAGAAGAGAGTGAGGGATGAGGAGGAGGAGGAGGCGGCACTCTGGCCCTCCGCCGAGCTTTGCACTGGAGAACAGTCTCCCGGTTGGTTACCGTAGCAACCCTCTCTCAATAACTATTCCAGCAGACGGTCACAGAAAGAGCGAACTAGGGAAGGAGGAAGAGAGAGAGAGTGGAGGACGCCATTTTTAGAACTGTTGTTTTCCTGCCCTTCTCCTCTTGCTTGTCTCTGTTCTAATGAGTCAAATGATTCAGCATTAGATGCGTTTGTACAACAGGGTGCCTGTGGCCTGTTAATGCCTTGAGCACACCACTGCCATTTTTAATATTTAATATTCCAATATGATGATGACGGTTTATTTATAATGTATTTCCACCCTATCTGTGACATTTACTACCTGTTACTCTTTGACTAAGCTAGATTGAAGTGGTTGCTAATTGCCTACTTTATGGCATTTATTCAATTTATAAGATGCCCCACATTTCCTTTGTCTCCGGGAGATTGACCATGAATACTGATGTGATCTGAAAGGGCTGAAACATATGTTGCATTAATGGGTTGGCATGTCTATATGTGTATAGGTTCTGTTGGGCCACACGTGCCTCAGCACGTGTACACTGAGGCTGTGGTTTTTGATGTGCTATATATATGTGATGCTCTCTCTGTGGTGCTCTCTCTCTCTGTGTGTGTGTGTGTGTGTGTCCAGGTGAAGTGGATGATGTGCTGGATAGTGTTTGCGTTGTTCACTACAGCGGAAACAGTGACAGACCTGGTCCTATCATGGTGAGTCAGGAGCTGCTGATTGTCATGGCCATAGAAACAGCTTACATAATATCAATAGATACATTAATGTGTGTGTATCTAGGGCTAGAGTGTTCATTATATTTTCAGTACAATAAACTCTTAGTCCAGTGTAGCATAATAAAATATAACTTGCCCCATTATTCAGCCTTTTTATATGTAAGATGATCTATATCTTCCTCGCAGCTTTTATACTTCCTCTTTTACCCCCTCTGATGGCGTCATGCTGTTTATTACCCAGGTTTTTATATCTACCTCACAGCTTCTATACTTCCTCTTTTACCCCCTCTGATGGCGTCATGCTGTTTAATACCCAGGTTTTTATATCTACCTCACAGCTTCTATACTTTTTCTTTTACCCCCTCTGATGGCGTCATGCTGTTTATTACCCAGGTTTTTATATCTACCTCACAGCTTCTATACTTTTTCTTTTACCCCCTCTGATGGCGTCATGCTGTTTAATACCCAGGTTTTTATATCTACCTCACAGCTTCTATACTTTTTCTTTTACCCCCTCTGATGGTGTCATGCTGTTTATTACCCAGGTTTTTATATCTACCTCACAGCTTCTATACTTCCTCTTTTACCCCCTCTGATGGCGTCATGCTGTTTATTACCCAGGTTTTTATATCTACCTCACAGCTTCTATACTTTTTCTTTTACCCCCTCTGATGGTGTCATGCTGTTTATTACCCAGGTTTTTATATCTACCTCACAGCTTCTATACTTTTTCTTTTAACCCCTCTGATGGTGTTATGCAATGTTTCATCGCACAGGTTTCCTTTTTACTTTGAGCTGAAGATTGCCTTTGTCATCTGGCTCCTGTCCCCGTACACCAAGGGCTCCAGCGTCCTCTACCGCAAGTTTGTCCACCCCACCTTGTCCAACAAAGAGAAGGTAGGAACCCAACCGTACGCCTTTCAGTCATTCGGTCAGCCTCGTAACTGTGAACTGGTCTGCACATTCACGTGGAACTATTGTGTTTTCTCTCTCTTCTACAGTTTTGCCTTTTCTATTTTGTGCTTGTTTTTATTGTTTTCATTGTTGTCTTTCACTCTCACCCCTCGACTATCCTTCTGTTGCTACAGGAGATAGATGAGTACATAACACAGGCCAAAGACAGGAGTTATGAGACCATGATGAGGTTTGGGAAGAGGGGTCTCAACCTGGCTGCTAATGCTGCTGTCACTGCAGCCACCAAGGTGAGCCATGGCCTCTGGTGGCATTGTTTCCATTATCATTATTTGGGAGTAATTTTTGATGCTGACTCAACTATTGATGAACAGGTGAAAAGGCTTCAGCTGAGAACCATACACAAAATTTCGTAATGTGGAGAATGTCATTCATGCTTGTATCTCCTCACATTTGGACTACTGTAACCCTCTTTATTGTGGCGTGTGTCAAAAGTCAAAAGGATTTTAACTGGTACAAACAGACCTAATCCCATCACTCCAATTCTGCCGTGTCTTCATTGGTTACCTGTTGGTCTTGGAGTTGGTTTTACTGATCACTTTTAAAGCATAGTTAGGTCTGGCCCCAAGCCATATCGCAGACCTTTTAAACCCCCTATGAGTCAGTGTGCAGCCTCAGATCTTCAGGTTCTTTAGTTCCAAAGTCGAGGCTTAAGACTAAAGGTGACTGGGCTTTTGCCATCAGGGCCCCGAGGCTTTGGAACGACGTGCCAGAAGAGCTTAGGCTAGCAGAATCAGTATCATATTTTAAATCACTTCCTAAAACTTTTATATGATGTTTTTTATCCTATTAATTTTATGATTATATTGTGTTTTGTTTACCCTCTATTCTTTTAATCTCGTGGTGCCTTTTAATTTATGAGTATGTTGTTTTCTATGATTTGATTGTTAAAGCACTTTGTAAACTGTTTTTTAAAAAGTGCTGTACACATGAAGTTAATATTATTGTCATTTACAGACATTTATTTTGATTATTTCATTGTTATATTATCTCTATATTATTAGCACTGTTAAAAGTGTATATTTTTCAGAAGTTAAAGGAATAGTTTACTCAGTCGAAACGCCGGTGAAGTTTGTATGTCCACATAAAACACAGCAAGTTTACTAGTGCAGCTCCATGTCAGCCTTCTCCAAAACAACTGAAGTGAACTGGAACTGGTTCTTTAGAGTTCCTAAAAGGGCAAAAAATGACAATTAAAATGACTCCAAACAGCTCGTGCAGCATAATCCAATTATTCTGAGTCCAAATGACCTATATTTACACCAGTATTTAGCGCAAGTCTTTACTGAAACCGTTGTTTTCGAAAGCGTTCACGCAACCCTTCCCCATTTCCGTGTTTGCACTCCTATGCAGAGGTCTATGTCACACAACCAGAAGGAGCTCTTTACTTAGCTGACTTTCAAACAAAGATGAAAAAAAGTCAGATGACTAGAGGAACAACGGTTCTTTCAGAGCTCTTTCTGTTTGTGTGACGTAGCCCTCTGCATAAACACAGAAATGGGGAAAGGTCGTGTGTTCACGTCGAGCAGAGTGTGAATGCTTTCGAAAAACCAACAGTTTTAGTGAATACTTACGCTAAATACTGGCGTAAATATAGGTCTTTTGGACTTGCAGTGCAATCGTTTGGCTTCAGAACACTTGGATTATGCTCCACAAGCTGTTTGGAGTCATTTTATGGTCATTTCTTTCCCTTTTTGGAACTCTAAAGAACCAGCTCCCATTCACTTAAGTTGTTTTGGAGAAGGCTGACATGGAGCTGGTGTTTCTACTGACATGAGGGTGAGTAAATGACACAATTTTCATTTTTGGGTGAACTATTCCTTTAAGGTATGGGAGTGATGCAGGGGCAAGGAACAGATAGGCTAGTTTTGTGCTGTCAAGTGTCTGAAGTGAATGTGTTTGTTTTTGCTTTAATGCCCAGGGGCAGGGCGTGCTGTCAGACAAGCTGCGTAGTTTCAGCATGCAGGACCTGACTCTGATCAACGCCGACGACGAGCTGGTTCTGCGCTCCTCGGACGCCCGCATGAGGCGGGACCCCATGGATGACATGAGCTCAGGGGCCAGCACACTACCCCGGGCCAAGAGCACTGCTACACGGCAAAGTAGGACTACACAACACACACATTCCATGCTGCATCACAAGCAGTTTCATATGGATGAGTGTAGAAGCATACACACCTGCATAAATACATACATTTGCAAACAAACACGCTCTACGTACCTCACAAACCCACACAAGTGACAACAGCCATCCACTTAGTCACTTGAGCTGCAAATTAACCTTCCGAAAATGAATTGAAGGGAGAGCAGCGCAGTCAAACAGTGTCCAGTCCAGTTTGCTGATTTGGCAGGAGTGTCAGTCAGTGGACTTCCTATTGTCTGCTTAGCTCTTATCGGGGCAGGGCTGGGACTGTGGCTAGCTGGGTTGGGTGGAGTCATGTGATTTAGAGCGCTGCAGGATGCCAGGGAGGAAACCGTTAATATTAAACCTCCTTGGAGGAAACTCACTCCAGGAAGAGGAGAGGATGGAGGGTGGGGGGGGGTAAAAGCATGTGATTCTAGTGGGAGGAGAGCCTTGGAAGGAGGACTCTTTGTGTCTGACATTACACTGCTGGCTGGCTGGCTGGCTGGCTGGCTGTGTGGGCCTGATGAGCTGTGAACTGAATACAGAGAGAGAGGGACAGAGAGAGAGATGGAGGAAAAGAGAGTGAGTGCAACAATGAATGAAAAGAGTGAACTGGCACAATTTATGCCAAGAAAGAATCTAAAGCCATGTGCAACTTAAAAAAAACAGAGTGAAAGAAAGATGGAACAGAGAACACAGAAGTGAAAGAGTCTGACAACAGGGGATAAAGTTAAATTATCTGACTGGGTGGGCTTATTTTTCTTATGTCAACACACTATTAAGAGGCAGTGACAAGATTATCAAAATCTTCCCGTTTTGTAAATTTGACGTCTCCAGTGCAAACCAGGCTGAAAACGAACCTTGGTTAGGATTCTTCCTGACCCTTTGGTCACACTGCAAGCAACTTGGTTGATGGGTCACTCTGTTCTGACCGATTGTGGGCAGTGTGAGAGGCTCCGATTGCATCTGTGTAGCGGCCTCGTGCAGTTCCCTCATGCAGCTTCGGTGTTGCTTTTCATAACGATACATTGAATTTGAGTTAACATAGCTAGCTAGCAAGTGATGGGTAGCATTAATCGAAAATGAACAGAAGTAATCTCAATAACATTCAGAGCTTGCAGTCGACCCCAAAGATGCATGCAACCATTCTTTAAGCATCGTTTTTGAGGCGTTTATTCCTGTAGTCTGTCAAATAAAAGTTGTAGAGAACTGGGAAGCTTGGAATGGCTGCAATCAACTTCTCGCACATTTTGCACTTGCCAGGTGGAACTGTTAATGAAACGAAATCACATCGGTAGGGAAACGAGGAGGCACGGAAATCTGATCGGCCGTTGATGGCTGATGACCGCGTTAAGTTCAGCCATGGCCAACTTTTCTTGGCTGACAAGCCTTTGACTGTCCACAGATCGGCCGAGTTTCCCCGGTCGCTCACCTCTATGGGAAATTAATGGACTTCTGGTGACTTGCTGATTGTGTTGCTCGCAGTGTGAACACGGGGCTACTCTCTCAGTGAGTGCCCACTAACACATTTTTGTCCAACCCCACAGCCCGCTCCTTGGCGGCCATGTCCCTTCCTGACGACACGTCATCCCAACACAGCTCTGACCAATCGGACACAAGGACTGAACATTCTGATGAGGATGCGGGGGAGAAGGCCCCCAAGCGCAGTGCCAGTGTCAAGGCAACCAAGAAACCTGCTGCTGCCAAGACAGAGGTAGGAGCAATGAACACACACACACACACACTGTGAGTAAGACTTGTGCATCATTACAGGCACCAGAGGACGAAGGCTGATTCATTTGATGGTATTCAGTGTGTGTGTGTGTGTGTTGTGTGTGTGAGAGAGCGGCAGAGAATGCTTACTTACTTAGGTGTTACCGGCTATTTGAATCTGAAATCTTCCTCTTAGCAATTTTCTCTACTATAAAAGATGGTGTGTGTGATTGTCGTCCCCAATACCATTTCTTGCGCACACACACACACACACGCGTTAGCCATGTGCCTGACCACTGACGATGCTTCAGGAATAGTTGTGTGGGAGAGATTCTGTGATAGAGTGATGGAAGTTATGTAACAAAACAGAATTATATACGGCTGAGCACAACATCGTTAAAAACCTCAGCAGCAGCTCCATCTTTCTGTATGTGCTTTCAATACACATATGCACAGTTTGTGTATTGTATGTTGTGAAGTAACCATTCTTACAGCATTAGAGATCCAGTCACTTACCTTACAGTAACCCCCCTCCGCATTTTAACCGTTCACTGTTGTCTTTCTTCCTTTATCTTCTGTTGTTTCATCAGCTCTGTTAATTATTCTTTGCTTTCTCCTCCTTCCTGTCCTTTTCCTCTGTCTGGAAGACTCAAACCAAGACGGTGAAGAAGCAGACAAAGAAAAAGACCACGACCAGTAACGCAGAGATGCCATGAGGCCTGCTGCCCACATCCAGTGGCCTACACACACTCTCCTCCCACAGCCAGCAGGCCTCTTCGTCTGTCTCCAGTCTACACACACACACACACACACACACCACGTCAAGAAAGGAGATTGTGTCACTCTCGCTGGTGTTTAGTACAAAGTGCAATTTTAGATTTGAACAGTGACTCATGTCATTAACACAGTTCTTTTACATTTGCTGGATCGTTGCTTACTTTTGTCTCAGTCTCTACTATGAGCTTATCTCAGACTATACAGTAAGAAGTTTTATGGGGTTTTAAAAAAGTCGGACAATGGCAGTGATTTGTTCTTTAGCTTTTATTTTTCCTGTACACTCTTGTACTTATGGGTCCCCATAGTAGACCAGAAGTGAAGTTCCACTCCTGGGTATGTGTAGCTTCCAGCCTCATGTTGATCTCAAGTATATTTTTTCACATTCCGTTGGCTGTCGTGTGACGTTCTCTGGGCTACACACTATGAGGATATTTTTTTTTAGTCCTGTGCTGACAGATGGATGTAGGGATTTTAGTTTTTTCACTCTTAGACCTTAGCCTCTGCTCAGCTCACACCTCCTGTCAATCAGCAACCACCAGGTCTTACACCATAGTATTTAATTATCTAGATATACAGCACTATTTCTGATGACCAAAACATTTTTTACTTTATCTCAGCCCATTTATCAAAAGCCCATTCTGCTTGTTTTGGTTGTTTGTTTACCTCAAATCTGACCTGGACCATGGTTAACCTCTTTGACTGCATTTTAGGCCCCATGGCTTGTGCACTGTTTCCTTGTTGCCAGTTGGGAGGGTTGCTAGAGTAGTGTAGCTTCCTTTCACCAAGTTTTAATACCTCTGAGTGAGCCTAGCTCTACTAAGTTCAGGTCTCACCTCTGGCTACTCCCTCTCTCTGGGCAGTTAAATAGATCGTATACTTTAATATGACTATCAAGTCATGCACTGCTGCAGAAGTGATTTGTCTAGTGTTTGCTTAGCAATCCTTCATCTAGACATCTCATAGGTTGTATTTATCCATGATTATTAACTGTTCAAGTCTCTATTATCCAGCTGATTTGGTCATATGTATTCAAAGACTTGTGCATAGCCTGGCCTCTTAACTTTAGGTAATGCTGTCATTCAGTGACGACAGCGGCCTTTTCCAGTAGATACAGTAAGTTTTAGATGAGTTGCCTTTGCGTACGTGAGGCGACATACAATCTCCTCTCACTACAGTAATGATATCTGTGTTTTGTTTGTTTTACATTAGAAAGACATGAAGTAGCTTTACACTCTGTCGGTCCTTTTACCCAGCTGTCTGGTGACACAATGCCTCTTTATAATATTCATAGATCTTAGAAGCCAGGATAAAGCAAAGCAATATGGAAATGGCTTAACCATAACCCACATCAGGATACTGGGAGCAATCACTTTCTCATACCCACCCTATCGTTTCAGATCTGTCAAACTAGGCTGTGGGTATTTCTATACAGACTGGACTTTTGTTTTGGGGGCATGCCATTTAATCGGGCATGGTTTCTTCTGAGCGCTCTGTAATGAGTGATTGAAAGCATGAGATTACTTCTGCACTCGTTACTGCTGTCTGCAGTGTGACACTAATTTGAACCAGTAGGGGGAGACATATCCCACACAAGTGTTGGCAGAGTTACTTAACAAAATGTAAACACAATGTAAATAGTAACCTTGACTGTATAAAAGAGCTTGCTTGCCTTATTTATTTTCATGGAAGGCTTAAATTAATTTTCTTTTTAAAAAGAATCTTTTAAAAATCTGAATCTTGACAAATCATATGTTCTGAAATGGAAGGAAGCTCAACCTTAATCTGGTGGCAGAAGTGCTATTTGTGTTTTTATTCATGTTTGTACTCTCTTTGCCTCATGAGACATTTTAACAGTTTTCTTGTACCTGAACATCTCAAACACAAGGTAGCTAAACTGATGTTCTACAGCCAAGCCTGGTTTTGACTTTGTACATTCACACCCTCTACTCAGGCTGGTTGTAGGTTCTATGAAAGGCGTGGTTTTAATTTATTTTAGGTTTGCACTAAGGGAAGAAAACATGGCACATAATTAAATGACAATGTTGCTGTCACCAAGATGCCACTCTGCATTTTGACTTGTGTTAATTTCCTTTTTGGATATTTATTGTTGATTATTTTCTGTGTGTTTGGAATCAGTATTATTGTATACAGGGACTTTCATGTGAGAGAATATTCAACATTAGTATATTGTTTGTGCCAATTCTCAATACTCCACTGTAATAAAGGATAACACGTTTGTGTGCTGGGATAATGGTATCAGTAACAAATACTACTAATAAAGAAAAATAAAACACAAATTTGCTGTCTATTGTACACTTTAAACCAAATAATGGTGAATCAGGCTGCTGTATGCTGCCAATTTGAGTTGTTACAGCATTTCAAGCACTTTTTGCAAAATTAATATCCTTATGCATATAGAGGTGATTGGTCATAAAATTGGGCGGTTTGGGGGGCAGTTGATCATTGTTCCGGTGAAAAAACAGAATTTGACCCTAAAAAGAGTAGCATATTCGTCGTGGAAAAGTGAGTGACAAAAAACACATTTGGACCCCCCAAGAAAATCTGTGGTATCGCCCATCCCTAAGTGAAATCCACTTGTCACTAACTGCTAGCTGGCTAACTATGGCCAATGAAGCATGTTGTGACTTGAGTGTATATTTTCCCATGCTGTTTTTGGAGACTTTTGTGTATTTGTAGTGCAGAACACACAAGACAGTACAAAAGAGGGCAGAGTAGACTGTTCTTATGGAGGAGGCTCTGGTCTTTCAACTCAGCATGTTCCATCGATCAGTTGTGGCCAGTGTGCTGTTCTTTGCGGTTGTGTGCTGTGGAAGAAACATCAAGGCAGGTGATGCAGGGAAAGTGGTGAAAGAGGCTGGACACCCTACAGGCAGTAGCAGAGGGGAGGATGAGGACTAAACTGAACTCCATCACCTCCCACCCGTCTATGGGGAGCTGACTGTGGAATAAAAGCCCCAATCAAAATGACATCTAAAATACAAGAACAAACCAAAATGACGTCTAAATAAAATCAAACCACCAACCAAACGTAAAAGTAACCAACCAAAACAAATGACTTCAAAACAATCTGCCATCATTACCAGGTATCAATAACAATATTTCCAGATATAGGCTCAGATAACTTGACATGTTAAATTCTACTTAAATCTGGCTCCTGCAGTGTGTTACAGCAAAACAAGAGTTTAACATGCAGTTAGAGGCTGGAAAAGGTTGGTTTACATGTGTAATGTCTGGAATCACTGCAGTAAAACAGAGCTACTTTTTCATTGACAAGTCAAACTTTTCAAGAAAAGATGTGAATTTAAACAAAATATAGATACAACAATTACTGATTTGATCTTGAACAGGACTCCTATACATTTAACATTTTGAAATACCATCACTGATGTACAAAGTCTCTCTCTGGGGCACTTTGCATTATGTTGGTAAATTGACAGACTTTTTCTCTCACTCTCTACCGCTCTGTCTTTCTATCTCACTCTCTGTCTAAAGCAATGAATGTTGTGTTCGGTGGAAGTCTG
>OMLI01090845.1:0-16371 GCA_900302605.1 Rondeletia loricata | reverse complement strand
AGAATTATAAAGACTACCAGATGTCACTGAATTTGTAATGAGAAACATCCCAGAACAGTTTCAGAGAATGTGAACACTACCACTTCTGTTGTTATTACTTCTGTGCTAACAAAGCACCACACTGCCATCTAGCGTTCGGTGGTCTACGCGCAGTCACCAACGTAGAACTATAAATGATCGCACCGCCACAGACACCAAGGTATAGCACTTAGACGCAGAAGTATAATTTGGCCTTTAATGAGAGAGAGAGAATGAGTGTGAGAGGCTTACCCCAGGTGTAAATCTTGTGTTTTCCCAGGTGAGTGACCTTGCAGGTATAATCCTCACCACTCTGAGGGGTAAAGGCCACGTTCTTGGTCAGGTGGAAGTGCCAGTCCTCCTCGAAGGCCAGGTCGGTCTGCATGGCTTTGGGGATTTCCACTCCATTCCTCAGGAGCTCGATGGTGATTTCTGGAGGGTGGAAGTTGCTCACATGGCAGATCAGGGTGTTGGTCTTCTCAAACACTCCTGGTTTACGGCTGTACACCTGAACCTGGGGCGGGGCTATGTTTGGTGACGCAGGAAACAGAAAAACAAGATAGTTTGATCTAACCTTTGAGACTTCACATTATGAACAGGCTGTATAGGAATTATGTCAAGGTGTTGTTGCAAAACAAAGATATCTGCATGCTCTAATGTTCTATTATTGGTCTTTTCTACATGATCCTATGCTTCAACATTATCAACCAGACTGGTCATGGTGTGTTACTGTAAACTGAAATTAATGGGTGAAAAACTTTTACAGTATTTCTTAGGGCAGTGGTTCCCAAAGTGGGATCCAGGGACCATCAGGGGTCCAAGGGGTCCCGAACAAAATGAATAATAGCTTCATGTCATTTTTATTTAACTCTTTAGAATCGAGCACAATAAGAAATGTGTAAGAATGACTGTTCTGATCATAGGTTTCACTCTCCCCCAGTGTTGTCATCTCCTTACCGTATAGACAATTCTGTACCAAATCATATAACAAAAACTCTTACATCTTAGATGGGGTTCATTACGACAAAATCCTCTCAAATCGAGGTCCATGGCCTCATGCATATCTATTTGAACCCGTGTTTGCGCCTACAGTGTGTTTGATCTAGTACAAGTACAATTAGGCTACTTACATTCTTTGGCCATTAAAGTCCCAAGGACGCAGAACAAAACTGCGCAGATAAACGTCTTCATTATTCACCTTCAGTCGACTTTGAAATACACGTAAAGATGTTAGAAATGTCTCATAAGAACAAGAGATACGATAAAACTGCCGTCGATAGGAACCGAAAGTAAAACTACTGCTGTTACACCATAAGGCCACGCCTCCGCTCGTATTCCGCCAATAGAAAGATCAACAGGAACTGTTGCTAGGCAGGACTTACTGTGGCATGTTGTTCCTTGTAGCGCAGTTTCATTATTTGACGATCTTCACCAGAGTTTCTGATGTTATTTCATATTTGCATCAATTATTATGATTATGATGATGATTCTTTTTATAATATTTGTCCTTGTTGCTTAAGACATACACATAAGATGACATGCTGTTGAAATATGAAAATGAAATATTAAACATTTAGGCGTCATTTTAAATTTGTGTCTACTTCCTCATTGTCCTCTGTTGGTAAAAATAACTTATTATACCATCTTCTATTAACCCCAGCGTCTCTCTCTGGGCTCCTAAGGGCATCAAACATTTCACAGACTCCAACTTATCTTCCAAGTTCCAGTTGCCTCTCTCCCACCCATTCTGCTATTTCCAAATTAGACACTGAGCCACCTCAAATTAGACTGAGTCCAGTCATATACGAGGTTTTTACTTAGTCTAGTATTATATTATTACTTCAGAAGGGCTGTATTTTTTAACTGATGCTGTAATAATAGTATTGACTAATAATGTGATGACTTGTACGAATAAGAAGGACGTAATAATTTGGGTTATTACATCATTAGTCAATATTATTATGACATCTTCAACTAGAAGTCACTCAGTAGAGACTTGAAAGTCCCGGATGTCACCAGCACTTGAACGCAGCATAATACTTAATGACTAATAATAAAATCATGTAATGGTGGAAATCCCAGATCTGGATCGCCTCCAAAATGAAACAAATTTCAGCCCAATCAGTTTTATAACTTTATTGAGATATCTTGCAGACAAACAGACATTGCCAGTAAATGTAATAACGTAATGTCTTTTATTATTAGTTTTATTACATTTTCGACCATTTAGAAGGACATTTGAGTTATTTCATCATCAGAGGCTACGCTGCTCGGACACACCCGGCCCCGCCTACAGGAGTCTGACCTCTGTCTTCACCTCTGACCTCTTGATGATTCTGTACGTTTTAACGTTGTTTCGGCTAAATAATAAAAGCATACGATGTGTGTCTGATGACTTAGTGTGTTTCTTTACCTGTCATTGTTTTTCTCTTTAGTGCAATAATATCACTTTTAATAAAGTCCTGGATCATCTCACTTATCTACAGCTTGACGTCGCTGACAGCAGACGAACGGTTCGAATATCGTTTCAGGGGGGAAACGGTATTCAAACCTCAAACTTTGTGCATCATAAGCATCTCTATCTCACTGAACTAAGAGGAGAGACTGAAAAGCTCTCTCAGAACAGTGTAGTGTAGAGGAAGTGAGACTCAGCGGCTCAATGTGCTGAGGCTTTCGTGAGGCGGGTGATGTTACGGGTTTGAGCCCCGTTTACACTTTTAAGTTCGAAGCACATTTTGAAAGCCAACAGCCGAAGGACAGACTGAAAGGTTCTCAGAGAACGAGGCTAGCGGTGGAAAGACTCAGTGGCTCAATAGGCAGACGGGGATCAGCGGTATGAAGGATGTTGTTTGAAGGCCAACATCAGACAGATACAGTAACTCTCTCTGAGTCATGAGCTTGACAGCTGACTTAGCTTTTAACACAATAGAATCAGCATCCAGGGGAAAGACTGATAATCTGTCAGAGGGCAAATAGAGAAGAAGAAAGACTCAACTGGCTGAGCGGATAGGAAACTACAGAGGTCATGGGTTCGAGCTCGGGTCACACTTAAAATCCAACTACACGTTGTAAGCCAACATCCAGAGGAAAGACTGAATATATTTTGGCATCAGAACCGAGACTTCGCTCGAATCAGACTTTTGTCAGAGGGAAGTCGACTGTCTTCCAACAGGTCAGAGACGTGCGACGTCACACATCTGAACTCTACGGCTGAATAGGACTTTGAATATGAATTTGACTTTTTCCATGCAGTTCCACGTAGTATTCTGACCTGGGAGCCGCCCAGTACGCGACTGGGGGTTCAGTGCCTTGCTCAAGGGCGTTACTCGCTCACTTTCCTCACCCAGAAATTTTGTATTAGACTTTGCACCACGACCCTGAGCTCAGGATGGAAACAATACATCACATTTCAAACTCTTTTTAAGCGGTGCAGCCGCTCCTATGCGTGACGTGTCCGTTCATAGCATGAGATTTAGACCAATCAGGAGTAGCCCATGCGTCACGTGCACCGCTTACTTCACCACCTGGGTGTGATTTTTTTTTATTGAGCATTGTTAAAATACACGTACAATCAATCCTTTGACACAACTATTTTCATAGACATCAGTACGTTTGGCAGCTGCTGTCTGAGACTGTCCACTAGATGGCAGCACAACACAGCGCTCCTTTATCAGGGGGATTCACTGGAAGGATTACACTTTGTTCATATGCAGAAATACATGTCTTCTTTTTTAAAGATGATTTGAACAGCGTCGGAGAAATTACACTGAAAGTCAGGAGCAGAGGAGAGAAACGTAAAAACAAATAAAAATGCTCACCAATAAGGTCAGATTCTCCTCCGACCGAATGAAATGAAATAAACATGAAGATGTCAAAACTGTCCACTGTCCTCAAAACAGCATATAGGCCTAAATCATTATTACCCTTTGTCATGTGGAAGGACGAGGTTCTCATATGACTCAGTTTAATGCTCCTTACTGAGAACAAAAATACGTATTGCTCGTCCTCAGCGCCCTTCGTCCTCCTCGTCCTCAGCGCCCTTCGTCCTCCTCGTCCTCAGTGCCCTTCGTCCTCCTCGTGAAAACTTTATTTTCTAACAAGCCTGACTGAAAAAAAACATCCACGTTCCCTCGACGCATTCAAAGTAAATCTCATTAAAAACACATTTCTGCGATCAGTCAGTCTGAGCTCGGGGACCTTAAATGGAAATTATCCAATTCTTTTTTCCATACATTTCCAGGCCCGTGTCAAAAACCCTGTGAACTGAAATCAGAGATTCCTCCTGCACAGCCAAACTAATTGGATATATTCTTCAGAAGAGAGAAGAGAGAGAGAGAGAGGGAAGGAGAGAGAGAAAGAGGGGAGGGAGAGAGAGAGAGAGAGAGAGAGAGAGAGACCTGGGTCAAATGTATTTGCCAATCATTCTTGCCATGTCTCTCCTTCTGCTTGGAGCAGCAGATGGGTTTTATCTGACTCTCAAACACTCCACCGTCAAACCCCCACCCGTCTGGAGCGTCGGGTTGGATGAAACAAAGAGGGAGAGTTAAAGAAAGAGAAAAAGATAAAGAAAAAGATGGAGAGAGAGAGAGAGGCAGGCAAACATCAGTGTAAACATGATGTGATGTGTGAAAGTGATATCAGTTTCCAGAGAGGGTATTGCGACTTCGTGCCTCTTTCCTTATTCAACTCATAAGAAACATTTAAAGACTCGCCAGCATATAAAAACATCAGAGAGATATATAGAGATATATAGCAATAAAAAGTCTGATTATTAGTTACATCAATTCTTCATGCAAACAACTAAAATATTGCCATCGAGGTAGCGGTCGACACTTTGTCCCTTTTCATGTATGTGATTTTTATTGTGCTAGCTTAAAGCTGCACTAGGACGCTTCGCACTTTGGCGGCCCCAAGTGGCAGCGGGAGATAACTGTTTTTATTTTTTGACGGTTTGAAGGACTTCATTACCCAGAAATCAAGTAATATAGTGTCAGAAACTACAGAACGGGTGGATTTTTACATAAAACTCTTGCCGAGTGCAGCTGTAAGACCGACACCCATCTTAGTGTTTTCAGTGTGGATCATTATTCAAAGAGGCGGGACGGTCTCGTGTTCAGAGAGACTGTCTCCAAACTGAAAGGCTGCAGGTTCGATCCCCACAGCAGTCAAGGTGTCCTATCTACGTCTCTCTGGGTGAGTGTCGGCTAAAGTCAATTCATTATCGAGGTCAGAAGAGATTCCAGATCATCCCAGTAGTTTGTCTTGATTGGTGTCTAATCATCTGAAAAGACTAAATGAAAGCCAACTTGAATTGAATTGACTTCTGACCAACAGACTGCTATCTTCCTTCAGCAGACATTTGTCACATTGTGTCAAATAAAAAATCCTAACGAATTAGCTCGTGGCTAGCCGTTCCCCTTGGCTTCAAGCCATTTTAGGGACAAATGAAGCGATTCATTCCATCAGATATCCACCATTTGAAAAAATTTAATATTGCCTACTCTCACAGAAAGATTGATAGCGCAAAATTAAAATGATTTATGGTACTTTTTTTTTATAGTACCATAGTATTTAAGAGCTTGGTTGACAACATGCTAACACTTTCACAGATTGGATCCTCTACATGTTTAGAGTAATTCTAGTTTTTACCCAAAAGTGTTTTACCCAAAGTGTTTTGGAGATTTAACTCTTCAAATGTAGAATGTGTCTGCTGAAGAAAAACAGCCAACTATAATCCAGAAGATGGTGATATTCCTCTAAGCTCCACATCACCATGCTGAAGTTTAGAGACAAAAGTGCCGTTCTTTCTAGAGTCAACTGGAGAAAAACGGTCAAACTGTCTGACATACATGCAAAATAATGCTCCGACTGTTTCTACTGTCAGGATGGGAAACGACTAGCAGCTACCAGTCACATGCCGGTAAATCTAGTCTACATCTAGTGAATTAGTTCACTCTAGCAGCCACTCCCAACCTACCTGGGAGGTCCTGTTCTGCTCTAAATACCTAGTTGGCTGGTAAAATAGTGAAAGTGGCTAGTGGATTTAGACAACAAGAGGCACTTGAGCTGCCTGCTGTCCCGCCGCAATCACCAGCTAAACGAGATATCGAGAAAAGAGCTGGAGTCCTGCTAGAGTGGACTAACTCAGGTGATCGTTTCCCACCCTGGAAGACAGAGAAACGTCCATCTCTAAAGACGTTTAAAGTATTCACAATTTCCAAGTCTGATGGCGTCACGCAGCAGTAGTGGGTTGTTAGGAGTGTGATGTTTTGTCAGTGTTGAGTTGTGCTTCTTTCTTCTTCTTCTCCTCGTCGTCGTCGCTCAGAAAAAGCAGCGGGAACATCCCCAGAATACAGCCGATGGTCACTCCTATAGCTTTACCCTGCAGGAGGACGAGACGGGGCATCATAACGTCATACTCCGCCTTGTTTTAATGGACGTTCTGCTGAGAGATTATGGAAACACTGATACAAGCCAATCAGGGTCTGGAACTAACATCGAAAGCACCGACTGTCGGTAACGTTCGTCTTTGGTGGATAAATCAATAAGGGTCTTTGCCCGTTCTTAAAATGTGTCCCCACAGGCCACCGTACGCTCTCTCGGAGGGTGAACTTCTGAACGCTCTTGTAATTTGAATTCTGTAGCACTTCATGATGAATTACAAACTTTTATTTTTACTTCATCGTGAGCCAAAAAGTTACTTTCGGACACTGAAGATAGAAGGTCATATTAGGAAAGTGGCATTCATGGGCATTTTTGTCCTAAGCACCCGTTAATTTCTACCCTGGTCCAGACCGCGGTTTGCCCTCGCTTCATTTTCTCATGCTAGGCTTTCCAAGCATGAGAAACTGCTGGCTATCAGATGTCGACATCTGTCTCCTCATACCCATAATCCCTTGTGTCTTGGGGTCGTTTCCTGTAGTTGGTTGGGATTGCGTTATGTTATGTAAAGGAGGAAACGCTGCAGAGTTCGGATGAACCGCTCAGAACATGCTGGGTGTGAACGCACCTGAAGTTTCTCTTGCAAGGCAAATAAACATAAATACATCAATACAAATAAACTGTCTCACCATGTGAGAGCTGAGCCTGGTCTGCCACATGTCCACCTGTTTGGGCGTCAGATCTGGACCCTGCATCCCGAGTCTGGACGCCAGGGCCTCCACATAGCCTGCAAGACTACACACACACACACACACACACACACACACACACACACACACACGTTTGGTCTTATTATACGCGTGAGGACATTCATTGACTACACTGTGAAGAAGTGAGGACCGCCTAAAATGACCTTACTTTTTAAAAATGTCCTCACTCCGAAAGTCTAAAACTGGTACAAGAACACACACACACACACACACACCCACACACACACACACACACACACACAAACACTAACACTAACACTTGGAAAAAGAACAAAGTAGATTCAAACCTACCTTGAGCGTTCCTAACCTGAGCCAAGCTTCAACGCACTTCACACTTTGAACTCAAAATAGAATGATAGTGAGGACAGATGAGGGAATCCAGTTCATAAAGCCGCTTACCCGAGACCTGCCAGATCTGAGACCAGGTTCCCCAGAGCTGCAGCTGTGAAGAGAGACAGAGACTTTAACTTCTGATGTTCTTTAATGAAACACTAACAAGACAACAGGAGGGTCTGGGGACAAACTAGAAGACTTTAAAAACCCATAACAATATTGAAAAGGAATTGGATCACACACATAATGACGGATTTCAGATTTTTTTGCAGGGTTCCTACACTCACTTGGACATCAAATTCAAGGACTTTTCAATGACTTTCAAGGTCTTGTTTGGTAAAAATTCAAGGACTGGGTTCTGGGCAGAATGCAGGGAAACACCCGGGACACGTCGCCAGTCCATCACAGGACTAACACAGATAGACAGACAAACCCACTCACACCTATGGGCAATTTAGTCTCCAATCCACCTGACTGAGAATCAAACCCACGTCCTTCTTGCTGCGAGGCGACGGCGCTAACCCGCCGAGCCACCGTGCCGCTCAGATCAGTCCGCTGAGCCTCCGATCGGTATTTCCCCTGGGATGTCGGGATGGAAAACTGAATCCTCTAGTGTGGCAAACGTTTAAATTGACTGCCCACGGCAAAAGAAGACAGGAGCACTCTGAAATCTTCACTTAGAGGTAGACAGGCCTCGGAGCCTACTGTGTCCCTCTACTGTGTCCCTCTACTGTGTCCCTCTACTGTGTCTACTGTGTCCCCAGCTCCAGAAAACCTTAACTCAGCCACACACACAACAGCAACAACCAGAACAAAAGCGAGAGTGCTTTTTCACTATCCAGCTTTATGATTTTACTGTTAGCGATAACTAAGCATGTGTTCCTCTTCCTTCCACCGATCTCTGGAGGCACAAAGAGGGACGATGCTTGAAACTCATTTCACCACGAAACCTCCTGCGGCAGCTAAAACACCACAGGGAGGTTTGCAATCTCCGAGTCTCCTTTCAAGTCCTTTAAAGAGAAAACGGTGATGGAAGAAAAGGTAGAAAAGGGTGGAAGCACCGAACGACGTCACCATCTCGACAGGTTGGACGACTATGAAGCAAATATACAGCAGAGACCGGATGGAAGGATATTCTGCATTTACCCAAAAGGCACTAGGCCAGAGCTACTGATCGAGAGCCCGTCGACAGACAAGTATCCATGGAAACAGAATAATCTAGCGGCGAGGAGAGAGAGAAGGCACGCTCGGCTGCCTTTGTGGTTTTCACGGCGTAATGAAGACCCAAACGGAATATTTTCTGCTCGCTTTCACACCCCTAACAGCAGCCATGATGACAATAGCAGGGTATATGCAGGAATCTTGTTGTTAATTTCAATACCTTTTTAAGACTTTTTAAAGACCTTGTCAATATTTTTGAAGACCTCACCGCCACTTTGAGCTGTAACCGTTTACATCAGTGACACCTTTAATTTAACAGTTTTAGTTTGCGATAAAGACTATAGACCACTATGATACAACAGAAATACGTTACGTTAAAAGAAATACGTTTTCCACACGCTGTCCACCATTC
The DNA here is from genome assembly GCA_900302605.1 of Rondeletia loricata. NCBI lineage: Eukaryota > Metazoa > Chordata > Actinopteri > Beryciformes > Rondeletiidae > Rondeletia > Rondeletia loricata. The sequence continues at coordinate 7,296 of OMLI01090845.1, read as the reverse complement.
CAGCCTTCTCTTTCGCCTTTCGCGCTGAGGGCGTCATTTGACATAACCTCGGGGTTATGCATTACGTTGTTTCCATATGTTTCCGGTTCATCTTTGTTTTTTAATAAAACTAATAAATTCACGCACTTTTACTAAAAGTTTTTAGGACTCAAACTCTTTGGACAGAGTCTAATTCAGAAAAATACCTAAAATTTTTTAGACTTTTTAATACTTTTTAAGGGTCTTAATTTTCCCAACATTTATTTATCAACTTTTAATACTTTTCAAGACCCCGTGGATACCCTGAATATGCAGCTTCGTGAGTGAACAAGCTGCAGGAGAACACGTTTTCATGTAGAAAGTTAAGTAGCTCTATAGGATTTTATACGACAGGTAATATCAGCCAAGCAACCTGAGTGACAAAGACGTCTTCCAGCTGATGGGAAATGGAAGTGGTAGCAATGCCGGACTAGGAACTGGTTAACTAGGAACCGCTGAACTTGTTTCCCCCTGTTTTGTATTCGTATGCCTGTACAGCGCTTTGAGGAAAACGTTCCAGGCAGAACACGTGTCTGTAACCGCTGAATAAAAGCCGTAATCCCCTTGAGGACTTTGCTGTGATTGTGCGTACAAGGCGCTTTACGAAGGAGTAAATAAAAACAAAAAGAGAGCATCAATGGCAGAAAGAAAAGTGACGCCTTACCAGCCATGGTGGAGATCCCCAGGGTGACTCCTATAGAAAGCTCAATCTGCGTTCCCTGGGAGGGGAAAGGAGAACACGGTGAGGATTTGGGTCCAGACTCGGTGATATCACATCAAGAACAAAAGGGCAGAAGAAGAGGAGACTTGCAATGAGGACTTTTACCTTTGACCTTTATCTACATTCAGTTCTGCGTTTTTTTATTCAAGCTACCAATGTTATTATACGATATGGTTTTACCGCTGCTCGGGTACATGCACTAAGCTACAGCTGAGGTCGGCCTACCACTTACTGCTGCAATCATGATGGCATTATCAAGGAAACCAAATCCGACGAAGGGAAGGGCATTGTGGAACAGCACTGTAAAGACAAACAAACAACATTAGGGCAATAAACTGCAAATTTGACACTTGGGATTAAAGCTTTACTAGGCGATTTTGCACACTGGCAGCCCCGATTGGCAGCGAGAGGCAACTGAAATGTACTTGAATTTTATTGAATTGTCTTTCAATACCTGGAAATCATATAACGTGACGTCAGGGACGGGACGCTCTTCTCTGTTGCAGCCCCACTTCGTGATTTAGGCTGATAAGAAGGGTGGATCTTTATATAAAAATCTGGCTTTGTGCAGCTTTAACATATTAATGTTGTTATGACGATTATGTTTCCAGAGGAAAAGGTTTTAGCACTGTAACCTGCAGCCGAATCATAATTTGGGCCAAAACATAGACTGATCCGGAACCAAAACGTAAATTACCACCAAGCACCACTGCTACAGTAAATCAATGTGTGTGTGTGTGTGTGTGTGTGTTTTCTTGACAGACAGATTTAATCTCTCACCATATCTGATCTGTCCTGCAGACGGCGGCGAGGAATCCTGGGTCCCTGAAAAGCAACAACATCAAAACATCAACAGTTTGCTCATCACCCACTGGGGTTTGAAGGACACACACACCTTTTCATTGTGCTAGCTGCTACTAGATACGTTAGCTAGTGTGCTAATCAGATGTGTTAACAACAAGACAGTGATGGTTAGCTGACCAGATACTATGGTTAGCTAGCTAACAAGCTAACATGATCTAAACACTAAATCAATCAGATATCAGTGATGAAATGATCAGTTCCCACAAGGATAGTTTGGCTCTTAAATATGTGTCCTTACAGCCGTCTGTTTCGGGTGTTAGTGAGTACTGTAGTAACACAGGTTAGGCGAGTGCATAAGACACACATATTTCCATATTTCCTGAAAAGTAACATTTTAAAACTGAATAAGAGATTAAGATGGGCATTTTGGCAGTGTAGTACTTTCCCATCCTGCTTTGGCCTCACATATTCCTTCAGAAGAAAACAGAGGCAGCAGACTCAAGTCGGTCTAGTAAGCACCCAAGGGAGAAGCTGAGCTGACTAAAGAGAAGTGGGTCACTGGAACAGAGTGCTTTCTGGGCCAGAGGCCAAAGGTGCACTGTGGGTCAATTATAGCACGGGACTAATCTGCCGAGTCCTTCACTTTCTGTGACAGAGGAATCAAAGGCTCCTTCCTAAACCAAGCCCCGACACCAGGGCAGGAACTGTTCACTGGTCCGTCTCAAAATCCACCAGCTACTTTCACTACTTTACCTGCCAGCTAGAGGGTTTTTTTTTATAGTAAAAGGGACCTCCAAATGTTGATTGGTCACCTCTGAATGTGGCTGATAGAGAAGACAAAACTTCAAACTATCCCCCTGTTACCCCACCTTCCCTTTTACCCCACCTTCCCTTCCCCCAGAATCACATTCCCCTCTCATTGCACTGGAAATGTTTCTGTCTTGTTATTAAAGAAACATCCATATCAAAAGGTTTAAGCAAAAGGCTTTCTGGGTATGAACTGGGTATGAACTGGGTATGAACTGGGTATGAACATTGTCACTGATGAGATCTATGGAGTTTGGGTCCTGAGGAAGTTAGAGGGAAAGGAGATTCCTTACAGCGAACCAAGTTATCTACATTGAAACGATCCCATTCAGACCAATTCTGTCCATTTCTTTAAAGTGGGTCACTACAGTGTCCTCTGCCTGTCTGTCTTTAGGACAACAGCTGACAGCTAACAGATGGGACTGTAGCTTCAGTTGAGACTTCAGTTAGGCCAGGATCACACTCACTGCGCTGAATGCATTACTGTCTGATGGAAGTTCATTCACTTCAAATGAGATGATCTGTTACTGCATTGCGTTGTAGGTGCATTTCAAGAGTTGCACTGGATTTATTCTACTTATGTGCCGATTACGCATGTGTAAACTAAAACAATTTGTTGCCGTCTTATCTGCAACATATTTTAGGAACTAAGAAAAACGGCCTTGTTTTGCATTATTCAGTTTATCAGATGGGGGTTTGAAAGGGTTTCATAAGACCAAGGGTGGTAGAATTTTCTCCACCCATAGAGAAGCATGTAGGCTAAATCCTTCAACTGAAGTGAAAACATGAAAATGACCAACGAAGGTTCTCTGGAGTTTCCTTGATAAAAACACTTTGTCAGTAAATCAAAGGTTGTTGTAATGTTGTATGTTGTAATACCACAATCAGTAATTACGCCTGATCAGTTTCATCTCCATACATCTGAGCCACAGGATCATCGGGGTGAACTCATTACAGATTCAGAGTGATGACGGCATTAGATTCCCATCGCTGGCCAATCATCTCATAAAACCACATCGATCCCAATGGTTGGCTGGTCAAATAAAAAAGCACTCATCAATCCCTGTAGTTGGCCAACAACATTATATACCCTCCATCGATTCCTAGAGCTGGGCCAGTCCACTCATGACACTTTAAATCTCAGAGCTGGGCCAGTCCACTCATGACACTTTAAATCTCAGAGCTGGCCAGTCAACCCATAGCAAAATACATCAATCCTGACTACTTTCCAATGAAATGATGAAACATCCATTGCTCCCGAATGCTGCCTGGACCAATAAGCTTGTAAACCTTCCTTCCATCTGAAAAGCTGGGTGAAGACGGTGATAAAATACATCTACACCTCAGGCATTTAGCTGCCATTGTTATCCAGAGAGACGAACAATGAGTGGGCAGGTCGGGGGTCAGTGACTTGTTCAAGGACATTTTGACAGGACACAAAAATGCAATGACGTGATGGACACCTTGGCCGTATGGGGGATCAAACGTGTGACAGTCTCTTTAACCACTAGGTCAGCCTGGATGATATATCCATAACGCCTGCACAGTGAAAGGAGTAGACGTGCTAACAGTGTTGTGTGGTATAAATATTAAACGTATTATGCAGCTATACATTTCAACCTAACAGTTTATCAGCAGTCACAGGCATCGACACAGAGCGGCTTTGCTTCTGGAAGCTTTTTAACACCAACCAAAACTCATTTTTGTTTTTAAAAGAAACTTCTTCATTTCAAATGCACTGCTGAAAATATCAGGCCACACGGTGGGAATAACTCATTTTCATCCTTTCTGATTTGACTTACTAATGACTGTACTGCGAGTACAAACACACCGTCTCACGGGATTATGTGTCCAGAAATAGGCCTGACTGACGCAGACAAAAAATTAATATCACTATAAAATCTGCCAAAAGCAGCAGATTCAGCGAGTTGGAGGATTAACTGGAGAGAGGGACTTTAATATTATCTCACTCCACTGCAGTCTATCTCATAAAGCACATAATGACAGCAGCATGAGTCTAGCATATAGCATAACGCATATGTCACAGTGTGTGTGATTAAACCAAACAGACTAAGTCCATGTGTGTGTAATTAGACACCAGCAGATGTTGCAGCATCTGTCTGCTGTCAGATTGCTGATCAACAGAGTGGAACTGCAACAGACTGCACACCTGACGAACACACACTCTCCACCCATTCAGACTACAGGCTTTACTATGATTATTATTATTATGTAAACAGCTGCCTCTATTTTAACTGAAGAGAAATGGGAGAAGACACTGAAGCCCCTTCCACACATGCAGCCTGTTCCATTAATGTCACGGCATTGGGGTCATGTGTGAATGGAGCCGGTGTCAAAATGCCGTCAAATCAGTTCCTGCAATTTCCCTGCTCAAGACGTTGTAATGTTACTAGTAAAGTTCTGGAACGACCGTATGTGTGAACAATGCCATAACACACGCACAACGTTTGGACGCTCTGACGTAGGACGTTCTGTTGTCCAACTGTGAGCCAATCACAAAGTTCTCAACAACGAGTTAATTCTGCCAGCTGTACCGTGTAAAGACCGCATATAGGAGGGAAATACAAACCACCAGTGTTTCCCGCAGTGGTTTATAGTTGAGGTGGGCCGCCTGAACAAAAAATGGCGGCGCTTTAACTAACGTTGGATAAAAATAAATTAAAACATTCCTACTGCACCCCCTCTCTGGTGCGGTGCAAATGTTCAACATAATTTCAGGTAAATGACAACAGCGGAATTTACCGGTATTTCCAGCGTTGTGTGTACGGTAGCGTTATGTTAAAAACTGCTACCTTTACCGGAAAAACAAATCAGGCAATGTTACGGGATTCATGTGTGAAAGGGGCTTGACTGTCCTAGAGAATAGATGTAGGAGTATCCAGGCTGTCACCTCCCACTCTGCGTCCATCACACACAGCAGGGAGGGAAATTAACACCAAGCAGCCAAACGCTTCCTCTCCTTCCACCAGCGAACTTGGCAGCTAAATGACTCCTTTCTATTAAAAACACCAGATGCCAAACCTTCATGTGGTGCAAAAACAATTGGGAACGCCACTTTGGCACCGGCACTATTGGAGAACATTCTTAACTGTAGTCCCTCTGGTATCTTGTGATTCGCTTTCAAACATATTTCCCATGTTTCCTCCAGATGTTCATTTCTTCCCTGGATAGGAAGAGTTTGGTCGATGTTCAGTATGATGTATGCACAGACTGACATATCACTCTGTAGCTGAAAATGATTAAATACTGAAAATGATTGACTACGACTTTGATCATGACTACATAAAAACCTTTTTGTTTTGTCCAATTCCAAATCTTTTCTAAGACATGGAACTTCTAAAGTCTACTAAATGTTTCAGACCTGCGTAGGAAGCCTGAGGTTACCCTTTTATTCAACGGTTCACATTTTAGCATCGTGTAATCGCATGGCACTGGGGTGACAGGCTATTTAGGCATAGTGGGAGCATGGTGAATAGATAGTGTAGCCCGACTGTGTAATTGGAGAACACCAGATGTCTGCTGTAAATACAACAGTCAAGAGAGCCAGGACACTGCCAGCAGTTCAGCCCGGACGGAAACACGAAATTCTAATTGCCGTTTCCATTTTCTCTGCTTCAAACGCAAAGCATGAACACATTGGACAGGGTTGAGCTCTGCTGTGCCTCTCTGGCTGACAGACTGTGTTTCCGCTGAGCCACCTGCAATCTAAACGATTTGACAGTAAACATAATAGATCTCCAAAATGCATTTAAGAATGCAGCATTTATGCGTTTAGAAACGCGTATTACAGTGTCCATGTAACACCAGGGGACGGAATGGCAAAATAACCACCAATCAATTGGCTCTCCTTGAAAAGCTGTTGGTCTAAAAACTTTAAGTAGGCACAAAGTATCAGCTATCTGTGAATGCAGCCTAAAATACTAATACTAATACTACTAATAACATCCATTACAATAAAAAAAAGGTGCAAATTCTCTCTTTCAGTTGCTCAATACTTAAGTGTGTGATTTCTTTTTTCAGGTTTGAATCCACAAACTATCAAATCCTTTCAGGCCTCATGAAGTTAAAACACTGACAGAGGACGGCTGTACGGCTTCTTTCTCTTGCTAAATGAAACACAAAAAGGGGGCATCAACCTAGCATGTGGCTACGTTTCCCCACTTCCTAGTCTACTACTGTAATGGAATATAAAATACTTAATGCTTCTGTTATGCACTTATAATACCATTATGCTGAATATGTTTGAATGTTGAATGTTTTGGCTACAGAGAAAATCTTCTCTGCCCTTGTGTCTGTTTTCTCATGAGAATAGAATGGTTTGACATTGGCAGACAGGTTGGAGACGACCATGAGAGCAGACCACAACCTTGTACGGTGTATAATATGCAAATGTGACTATCCATCTGGGAGACACTTCCGCTTCCCTCTTAGGGGCCGTGTCCACCGAACGCGTTTTTTTATGGCGGAGCGCTTCTGGCGGAGCGCCCTGGGCTTTTTGGAAGCGCCCTGGGCGCTCTGAGCGCTGTGCCCAGCCAGAGCGCGAAGCGTACAAATAGCTTACAGATAACATAGCGGATAAACATGAATGCCAGAAACCGAATCCTTGCGATTGAGAAGGGGTAGGAGTGTGTGGGTGCACGATATCAATCGTGGTAGGAGGCAGTTTGGGGAGTATCACCGGCTCGTCCAAGAGCTCCGCCTGGACGATGCCCGGTTCCGAATATATTTCAGGCTGGACAGGCAGCAGTTTGAGGAGGTACTCCGAAAAAAGTGACATTGACGAGCGGCGCTTCCTTCAAAAGTTGAACTATTCTCAACTCTAGGCGCTCTGAGCGCTCCGCCTAAGCGCTCAGAGCGTTCCGCCTAAAACGCCAGGCGCTGAGGGCGGTAAAAACGCCCTGCGCGGTGCTGGGAAGAGGAGCGCG
>OMLI01090844.1:0-13770 GCA_900302605.1 Rondeletia loricata | reverse complement strand
AAGCTTGATGGCATGCTGGGCCACCTGGTCCACCTGGTCCTTCTGCAGCACAGCAAGTGCCCCCACCAGGCCCAGGCACAGCAGTGAACACACAACCTGCATCCAAACCTCTACTTCTGTCTTCACTAGGGTGAGGGGATTGATAAAGAGAAGGAGGTATAGAAATGGAGGGGAAAAAAGAGAGCGAGTCAGATTATGGCGGATGGGGCATGGGAGGAACAAGAATTAAAAGAGACAGAAAAAAACATACGGTTGAGAATACTATACATGGACCGAAAAATGCAGTGACTTAAAGCTGGGGTAGGCAACTTTCTTTTTCTATTATTTGGCGAAAATGGCATAACACCCTCTCAGAAGATCAGGCCTCACCCCTGTGATCACCCCTGCCTCTGTTTTCAGGCTCTCCAAAATCTCACCGCTCCTGGTAGGCCTCAACCAATCAGGTGAGCTCTCTGCGAGGAGGCGTCCCTATTGCCTGTCAATCACGCACACGCATAGCTCAGTGTAGTCCTGCCCACCCTGCAGGCTGCAGAGAGAAAACAGATATATCCACAGAAGAGATGACGTGAAACAGCCATAATCCAAACTGAATACTGGGACTGGAATAAACTTGTGTAAGGAAACAAGTTACTTTTCCCCATAGCACAAGATGTGTTCATCAGGAAGTTGCCACATTCAGGTCAGTCAGTCAACTGGTGTTAGGTAGCTATGGCTTTGCTTCTGTGATAGCTAATCTATGTGTGACAAAAATTTTTTTTTTGCTGGCCAATATTTCAGTAACAACTAGACTGAGCTAGCAGAGCTGTGTTTTGCATAAACACGCCGCTCTCTCTCCCCAGTGTAGAATGAACCTCGCTTGACCAATTTGTATTACATTGTGTGTTTGTAGCCGCAATGGACAATTTATGCTGATAAAAAAGATTTTTGCTGGCAGATGTTTTAGTTACAACTAGATTGAGCAAGCAGAGCTGTGTTTTGTGTAAAAGATTTGGAATTTATTAAGTTTGCCCCCGCTCTCATGCACGCGCCCGAGCCTCGTTTGGAGGGAGGAGTTACGGGAGGGAGGGAGCAGAGAGGGAGGGTGTGGATTTTTTTGTTGCACACTTTCAAATTCTTGCTCATTTCTCCAAAGTTGCCTACAGCAGCTTTAAGAGAGGCAGCAGGAGGAAGAGCAGACATCAGGAGAGTACACAGCACAGGCAGCGACAGTGTTTGTAGCTTTTCCCTCTACCAAAGGCTTCATGTGACATGGTTAGATAATCGTATTCAATATTGTGTGTGTGCTTTTGCTTGCTAGTGCAATCTCAAGAGACTGGGCTATTGTTTAAGCTGGGTGTGGTCGATCAAACACACCTGTATCCAAGTGACCTAGTGATCGGTTTCACGCTCTGGTTTGAGAGGCTAATAGTACCTTGTAGCACTCTGTCTAGTACACTTGACTTGAATGAGCATGTCACTGGTATGAATTCCATTTTGAGTAATGCTTGCTATTCTGCCTACACTCACTATGATCTTTATCTATGCTTTGAATACAAAAGACAAAGTATGAAGCCAATTTGACAAACATTTTTACTGTCGACTGCATGTCCTCCCCATCCTGACAATCATGCACTTACCCATTATCATTTTACTACACCTGCGTAATGATTGAATCCTACATTGAATGTATTCAATTCAGGCCCAACTGAGTCCGCACCTTTGTGAGGATGAGTTAGGCTGAGTGATGTTTACTTTCCAAACCCCTCGTCTGTCCCTCTTCGTATGACTGGACTGCAGCTACTCCGCTACTGTTGCTATAATCAATAGCACCACTGTTCAGGGTTTGCCTACTGAAAAGAACATGGGCACACATACACACACACCACAGTCATTATAATGACCTGAGTCCCCCTAAAATGTTGAGGTTCTTCAATATAAGTTCCTGACATTTGATTACACATATTTTCAACCCTTCATCCCAGAGGGCAGACAAAGGTTTCATACACCGAATAAAGAAAACGCTAAATGCTCTAAAAAAACCAAACCTTTATCGTTATCTCTTATTCTATTTCTTCTCACTCTGACAGGATTGCTCTATGGCCACAGTAATACTGTAAGGGCACTAAGGTCCTGACCTTTGCACTTGTTAATTTTGGTTGCTTCAGATTTTTGGTGATTTAGGAACTGAAGCTTATTCTATTGATACACACATTGTATGTTGCTCTGGATAAGAGTGTCAGCAAAATGCCTAAAATGTAAATGTAATGTAAATAGGATAAAACTGAGATTGAAAATTAGATTATAATAATGGCAACAATGAAAATCAAGACAATTCATGATAGCCTAGGATTAGGTGTATGTGTTCCTTAGGGCAGATTTTATAGCACGTTTACCTTAGTTCTAAGCTTATAAACTTAAAACGCGCGTGCCACTCACACTCACACTCACACACACACACACACACACAGTGTTTTCAGAGAGACTACGAGGAAGTAACGTGCAGTGAAATCATTACGTTGTACAATGTCCAAAACACAGATTATCACTTTAGAATTCACTGAGAATTTCAATGTAAATAGTTTATAAACACGCCGCGTAGACGATAAATAACGAAGGCTATAGCTACCTGCGAAATATCTGCACTGTCTTGGCTCTGAACTCCACTCCACGACTGAAGAAGGGAACAATCATGCTGTTGTACCACACCACCACCACCACCCCTCCCCTGCCACATAGTTGAAGCCAGCGTCGGGGCAGGCGTTCACTACTTCTGGACGACCAACTTCATATTTACTTCGACGGCTAACGTCGTTTACGTTAGCGCTAACCAGGCTACGTCTCTCTGGTAAGTACGTGAACAGTTGGAATACGATCTAGCGTGAAACACCGCGCGAGTTGAAGCCGTCTTTGTGTGAAATTCAACTTGTTTTCTGTTGTAGAGCAGTGTCTTCGCTAACTAAAGCTAGCTTCAAATTCCTGAGAGCTGTCAGACCAGGCTCTAGCCAGAGTTGACATGGACTTCCATGACACAACATCAAGCTCTGCTAACGTTAGCGAATTAGCGGGCGCTACGTAAACTCCGTAACTTGTTTGGACACGAGTCATCGTGTCATAACAGTAAACTATCCGAGATTTAGCGATAATTACAATGTTTCTGTAGGTTGTCGCGAAACGATTATAACTTTGATCATCTTAACTTTACTTCCGAAACATGTCTTTATCTGCTATGATCTGGGAGTTGTAGTTTTCAGGTGTTTTTTTTTTTTTAGCTCCGTCCATGTCAAGTGCACTGAAGTTTGACAGCGCTAGCGAGCTTAATGTTACGTCGAGACACCTAAATGGTTGCATACAAATCATAAAGATGTATGCTAGAGTCATGCAAGAACTTTAATATTTTAAAGTAATGTTTTCATCGTTTGGTACACTCAAATTCACGTCTTTTTATCTCGTGATACACCGGTGGTATGATGGGTAATGTGATCTTTTTCACTTCAGTTGGTCTTGGTGAACTCTAAGAAGCACTTCGATTACTAATCAAGCAAATCTATTTGTTGAGACAGCATAAACGTTAACCCAAGGGCATCCAAAACACAAGGCCTAGGTTATAAGCAATGCTATGGAACTACAATCCCCACCATTCAAGTCTACAGTAGCGCAGTGTCTGTCGCGCAGGCGCAGCAGGAGTAATTGGATATCAAGTTGGCCAAAACAGCGGGTGATAAAATGGTAGGTAAGATAAAAAAGGACAAACCCAGACCGTTTTTAGCCCTGTTAAATAAGTACAAATACTGATAACTAGTTGGATGTACGGAATGGGGACACACAGATATGTGGGATCGGGGTGTCCTCTGCTAAGTGTCGCATTGTCACAGTGATGTGTCGTTCACTGAGGGAATATGAGGGAAATGGAAGGTCAGTTGTTGGTATTTTGAGATCGGACACCGGCACTTGCGGCACGTACCTTTCCCTTTTTGGTATCTGGCCTATGCTGCCCTGGGTTAGGAGAGACAGCCTGCTGGTTCACACGCCCCTGCTTTGGAAACTGGGTCGCCGTCGTCACGGTGAATTGCTGTTTGATCATCGGGTGGGTCAGGTCTGCTATTCTGCAAAGACGGTGCAATTCTCACGATGGCCATCTAGGTGAAATTAGCACAGCGACGCATTTCTTGTAAACAAACGGAACGTGTGGCGGTGCATTTGCAAGTAGCAGTGTTTTCCCTAAAAAATAACGTATGCCAATACATAGCAAGCTTGTTATGATTCTTTTACTTTGTGAGTTGCATGCACACATTTTCAACAGTAGTCTTGACACTGTCTGTATTGGCGGGCCATTTAATGATTATGCACATCTAACTGTTTTGTATACAGAAGGATGACAGCAACAAGTTTCCAGTAAAGACTTTTATCATATAAATGCAAAGCTTGCATTCAGATTCAAAGCTTCAGAAAGTTTATGGGTGTCTCTGTGTGTATGTATGTGTGTATGTTTGTGCAATGCAAACTCCACATGCCTGTCTTCGCATCCCATTTACCTGTGTGTGTGTGCACGTGCGCGTCCATGGACTTGTCTTACAGCACAAGCTGAAGTCATCGCAGAAGGACAAGGTTCGGCAGTTCATGTCCTTCACACAGGCAGGGGAGAGGACAGCCGTGTACTGCCTGACACAGAATGACTGGAAACTAGAAGTTGCCACAGACAACTACTTCCAGAACCCAGACCTCTACTATAAAGAATCCATGAAAACCTCTGTGGACCGCAAGAAGCTGGAACAGCTCTACAACAGATACAAAGGCAAGCTCTATAGGGATCAACTGCAAGTGTCTGTTTTTGTGCTTGTGTTTCAGAACTGACATGCAAAGCAAGACATGTATTTATACCAGCGCTGTGTTGTTCGTTTTGTGTGCTTCTCTGCACTGTTGTGCTCACTCACCTCAGTTGTCTTTGCAGACCCCCAGGATGAGAATAAGATAGGCATTGATGGGATCCAGCAGTTCTGTGATGACCTGACCTTGGACCCGGCCAGCATAAGCGTTCTGGTGGTGGCATGGAAGTTCAGAGCCGCCACACAGTGCGAGTTCAGCAGGAAAGAGTTCCTGGACGGCATGGCTGAGCTTGGGTGAGCAACAAGTGATACCGTTGGTGCCAGTGCACAGATGTGACAAACCTTGAATGTTGTTAATGCAGCATTAAAGGCGGACTTTGGTTATTCAAATGTAAACAAAAGGGTCGCTACAGCCCTACACTAACAACTAAAACATTGGATCAGAGACATTATGGCATTCTTAAAACGGAATGACACTGCTCCATAAAAAGGGTAACAGTAGGTATCAGCTTAATGTGAGTTTTTAATATTATGAAGCTGTAAACTTTTTTTTTATTTGTTTCCAAAAAAATATTATGAGTCTCAAACAGCATTTTCTAATTTAGATATCTCTTATATTCTAAGTTTATATAGTCAGAAACCTCAGATTGGGAAGTCTGATTTGTTGGTTGTGTGTCCTCAATCTCTCTTCCAGCTGTGACAGTCCTGAGAAACTTAAGGCGATCCTTCCTAGACTAGAGCAGGAGCTGAAAGACACAGGGAAGTTCAAAGACTTCTACCAATTCACCTTCAACTTTGCCAAGAACCCCGGCCAGAAGGGCTTAGGTAAGTCTAGGAGCAGAGCATGTACGAAAGGGCACTGAGGTTAAAGCTACAAGAAAAGAAAGCCCTCATGTTGGCATTACACAGCAGTAGTTGGAATATTTCTGAATGAAATAGAAGAAATACTGGTTTTGACATCATTGCAATTCCGTTTTTTGTTTGATTTGAGTTTGTACTGCCAGGTAGCACGGTGTGAGAGAGATTTCACCTTGGTGTTGTTTTCCTAACTCAGATGTTGAATTCCTTTGGGACAGCATTGATGGCTTGGTTCCTTTGGTGGTGTGATATCTGTGTCCTTTTCCAAAATATTGAAATTCTAACTCTACTTTGTGCTCTAGACCTAGAGATGGCCGTGGCTTACTGGAATCTAGTTCTGACAGGTCGCTTCAAGTTCTTGGACCTCTGGAACCGCTTCCTACTGGTGAGTGTGGAGCCCTGAACAAATTATTATTTATTTTATCTACCTCCGCCAAGAAGGTTATGTTTTCACCCTTGTTCATTAGTTTGTTTCTCTGTCTGTGTCAGCAGGATATCTAAAAAAAAAAAAAAAAAAATAATAGATGAAATTTGGTGGACAGATAGGCCTTGGGCCAAAGAACAATTGATTAGATGTTCGTGGTGATCCTCATCTGGGATTTCCGCTATTAGACGATTATCGATTTTTAGCCATAACTTTGAAACTAACGTAGATAGAGACTTGATTCAAAATCCTAAAGGTATGTTTGTAGGGTCAAGAAATCAATTTAATCTAAAATTCAAGTCACAGGAATGGTCTTTAGTTGTAACATCAAATTGTAGAATTGCTCAGCATTGCCGGAGGTTTGTGCTCTCTGAGTGCCTTCTAGTTGTCAAAGTGAATATCTGCAAGAGCAAAACACACGATCTGTCCTTTCCCATCCCTATGTTCTGTTGACAGTGTTTCTGGCGATGGTAATGATAATGTTGAACTCTCACTCGGGTCCTCTTACTGTGCTGTGTTCAGGAGCATCACAAGCGGTCAATTCCAAAGGACACATGGAACCTGCTTCTGGACTTTGGCAATATGATCGCAGATGACATGTCAAACTACGATGAGGAAGGTGAGCTAATTAAGTGCCTCGGGATACAGGCAATCAACACAGTCCACGAGTGTACAGTTCAGATTACTGTACATGATTTTGTAATTCAATTGTTTGTTGTTCAGTTAGATCTAGTTTGGCTCATTCTCTGTAAAGTCCTTTGAGACATGCTTGTGATAAAGGGCTATATAAATATATGAACTTGAACTTCAGTGATAAGTTCCATGATGAAGCCTTGTCTTGCTGTCGGGCCCATTAATGAAACCCAAACACTCAATGAATGTGTTTAAATCCACGCTAATAATTCAGTCTTACCCTGATTAATTCAGACTATAGCGAACATACCTTGATTTCTGCTCAATATTTTGATTTATTTGTCCGTACTTGAACCTGATTTCATTCAGTTTTTTAAATGTGCGCATTTGTCAAAAAGGTCACAGGTCTAATTAGTCAGTTACTTAGTATTGGGTGCCTATAAACATAAGAATTCTGCCATGTCTCTACATACTTATGTGGCGTGCAGGTGTTGGTTGTTGCCTTTGGGCCCAATAGAGAGGTTGAATGCAGCTGTTCAACCAGTGCAAAGCAGCAAGCTTTCAACCTTTTCTTTTATTCTTATTCTACTGTTCCTCCTCAGTGGCAAGACAGTTTTGATAAGAGGGATGTCAGAATAAGGGACAAACACAGTAGATAAGGATCCACTGTGGCGATATTCCAGGCCAGCAGGGGGCATCTGTGGATGCTTTGGCAGAGGTCCCAACCACCACATCACTAGGCACTGTTTAGATGAATCAAGTCATTGTACTAGATAACTTGGAAAGGTAACTAATCTTGTGTTCTCTTTTCTCTCCTCAGGGGCATGGCCTGTCCTCATAGACGACTTTGTGGAGTTTGCTCGGCCAATCGTGATGGGGAGCAAGCGCAAAACCATATAGTCTCTGTCCCAGCTCCATGCGATGGGTGGAGTTTGTGTTTCTCCCAAATTTCGTTTTTGTTTTGACTGAGGATTTTTATACACATGAGCCAAAAATAGACTACTTCTCAATAAGCCTGTCTGCAGGTTGTCATGGAGAGTGTACTTCCAACTGAATAAGAGACCTTGGTTGGGGAGTGACCTGGGACAGCCAGTTCAGAAAGGAAAGTGGGAGGGGAAACAACAGGAGAAGCGTTTTTTTTTTTTAAATAAATTTTTTGTTTGTTTGCTACAAGTGGACTGACAAGGAAGGACTTTGGAATTGCTATTGGCAATGATGGTTATCCTAATACTCCTCACTCATGAGCAAACCACAAATGGATGTGGCTTAGAACCGCTGCTGTGGACTTGGCTCGCTTTCTTGCACCCTCCTTCTCTGCCCCTGGCACAGTGAAGAGGGACAATAACAGAAAGTGAGCTTTCAGCAGACGCAGATGATCCAGTGTAAGACGCAGCAGGATGTGGCCTCTCACGTTGCCAAATGTGAATGGAATACGATGTTAAAATCTGCATGTTTTTGTCAGCTAACGTTAAGCAGTGCCATGGAAGTTGAGGAGGGAAAAAAAAGAATCAACATTATTTTCACTGAGATTGCGAATGTGTGGCTCTCATACAATCACACTGAGAGCAGAGAAAAAGCGTGCTTGCTGCCATTGTGTGTTTGTGTGTATGCGTGTGTTTTGTGTGTTAAAGGTTCTGCCTCTTTATGATATAATGTTAAAAGTTCTTATTTGGTTTTATTGTTATGTGAAGAAGTTTAGAAATGATGATCCACTCTTACTGAGCAACAGTGTAAAAGTTCAGATCCACTTTTTGTATTCAGATGGAGAATTGGACAGAGCAGCATGCTTTTTGAGCTCAGCACCAGCAGATAACACTATTGCTGCAGTTCTAAGATACTGTACCCATAGGACTAAAAAATAGATAGAGCTTTAGAAGAATGACAATATATATCTGAGAAAATAAGAAATAACATTTATAATCATGAGTACCTGAGAAGCATATGAGATCCTCAGTTTTTACAACGCTACTGCGTTACTTTTTTTGTTCATTTTGGGTTTGCAGTGTGTAAACTGTTGTACACAAGGAGGAACTGACTGGCACATTGACTGTTTTCTAATATCCAGGTGATGTCTTGTACTTGCCAACTCTACAAACTGCACTGATTGACACTTTTTATGTTGTTGTAGGTCTTTTACCAGGCAGCACTGCACACAGCTACAGAGCTATTCAGTTTACATGACAGTAGGTTTCACTCACATCCTACACTTTTTTTTTAAATGAACGTGTACATCCCAGTTAGTTCAAAGTATTTTAACGTTTTGTTTACACTGTTGGAGTTTTCAGTCTGTTGCTATTCATGGATTCACAACTAAGTCCACACAGTGGTGTTAGCTAGTGGGGCGGGTGGTGGCATGTGAAAAGACCATTTCACTACTACAGAGAAAACCATATCTCACTTCAGTAGAATTATAAACACTTGAACAACTCTGCATATGCTAAATGCATTCAATCCTGTCTTGGCTAAAGTGTGTAACATAAAATAGAACTCAGGTACCAGTAGTTCTCTCCTAGCCTCAGTGAGCAGCAGGAGGCTTGCTGTAGTTACATCAGTGTTTGCTATGTTCTCTGTGCTAAACACCAACCAGCCACACTGATATTGCCCTGCCAGTTTATTTGTTGTTGATACAGTGGGTCAAACCTATGCTGTGTCTTGAAGAGAAATAAGGGGTGACTGAAGTTATACCCCTTATTGTACAGTAACGTGCACCTAATTCATCGGCTCCGTCAACGGCTATCTACAGGGGAAATAATTGCCCTTTATTTTCATTGTTCTCACATTTACATATACCTACGTCAGTCTTAAACTGGGAAAGTATGCAGGAATGTAGATTTTAAGAAGTTGGCAAATCAGGCGGGAAGGCACTTATTTTTATTACGCCTACTGTCAAAGGTTTGACGCAGATGAGGTGTAGAGAGACCAGTTCTGTCATGACTGTTAAAACAGTCACTCTAGAAGTTGGTAAATGTATTGCTCATTTTAATTTAGGTTTTGATCCACTGAAATATTTCAGGTGTTTCTGACTAGTTTGCGACTTTCCGTTTGAAAGGAGATCTGTCCATCTAGGGTCCCTTTGCATTACAGTACAAGGTTGTGTTCAAATTGATCTTGGTCAAGACAGCAAGACGTTAGGAAAACTTTTCCCAGATGATTGTAGTTGACTTAAGACCCGAGAACGTCTGTGGTTCTGGAGCAGGGAAAGGCGACATCCCTCATTGTCCTAAAATGGTACATGTGGTACGTTTTTAGTTGTCAAACGTGTTGTCAACTGTGTTTCTATTCATATGCAGTTCATTCTTCTCAAATCAGTATTATTTCCACTGGCAAGAAAACAATGTTGACAGCATATTATCTTTTGTCAAGGAGGCATACAGCACATTGTTTTGGCAAAAGAAGGTTGTCAATAAAGCATGTTGTTTTTAACAAAGTATGGCAACTGTGTTTACAGTCTACCAAGTATAGCAGTTATCCCTGATAACAAATGTGTGCTTTGTTTTCAGAAATGCATTTTCATGTTAGTTGGTTGGAGATGATGAATGCAAGTGCACATTAATACTGTGTTACTATATGCCCCATACAGCAGTAGTTCTCAATCATGTCCCATCGAGGCTCGAAAGTATGCAGGTTTTCATCCCAACCAAACACTACACCTGCTGATTTCACCGATTTGCACACCTTCAAGATAAGATATACTTAATTGTCTATGGGATCAAATCGGGGCCAATATTATTGAGTTGAAAAAGAAAAAGTTGTAAACAAAACAAAAATTATTGTAAACAAAAAGCATTAATTGTAAGTTAAAATCAAGAACCAAAACCATGATAAACAAAACAATTATGAGTTGAGAGCAAAACAATCAGTTCTAAACCTGTAAAACATGAAGTTAAGTAAAAATACTGTTGACCAAATACATAAATAAAAAAAATCTTGAAACCAAGAATAAGTTGTGTTTTTAAATTATATTCTTTTTGGATTTTCAGAACGGATGGCAACACTTGACCCCTATCAGGTTGCATTCCTGCTGCATATCATCATCATCAGCTCTCCTGGTAATGCTTTGTCTCCTGTTACAATGAGTATGCTTAGGGCCACCAACACAGTAAAACGAAAAAAATTGAAAATGAGAAAAGAATGGGTTGGACCAAGATGAGACAGTGGGGAGTACGAGTGGTGTGGATAAGAGAGTTGGGTGATTTGGGGGACTCGAGGTTGACAGAAGGCAATAGGCAAGGCATTGGGTGAAGATGTGGATTGAAAGAACAGAAGGGGGTGACTCTTGGATGCAGTGCACAGTACAGTAGATTAGCTGTGTTGACAGGAGATGATTAATACAAGGAGTTTAAAATAAGTGGGATTAGGATCAGAGAAAGTTGAGCTTCAATGAAGGAGGAGGCAGAAGCACGGGGTGGGGGCATGAGCAACGACGGCTGGGCCGGGATGATGCTCCATTCTTACCCTCCTCCCGTGGGGCTGGACGGGTGTCAACGGGCTCCAGCACCAGCTGATAGACTTGCACTCCAGCCCAGCAGCTCATTAGCATCCCTCCCCCCAAGCCAATCTGTCCAGCCCCCACTGCCACTCCACACGCAGTCATCAAACGTTTAGGCTATGAAGCTCATGGAGCCATGGGGATTGCCTTTTTAGGAGACACCTGATCACAGCTGAACTCACTGCCTCCCAACACAAAGAAGCTGCGGCTGATAAGATGATGCATGTGTGTGTGTGTGTGTGTGTGTGCGCGTGTGCCCACCCTCAGGACAGAGAGAGTGTGTTTGAGTGTGAGAGACTGATAGAGACTCGTGGGAGACCGTTGATAAGTTGAGAATATCTAGAAGAGAGCGTTGGGGGTGGGAAGGTGGTAGAGCTATTATGTACAGTTGAAGAGACAGAGGTCTGTTGTCGCTCCACATCAAGGGGAAACATCATCATCATAGAGCAACAGCATGAGTGTTAGAGAGGCTGTGTGAGGTCCTTGGGGATGCTTTTGGGCAAGAGAGTTTTTGTGAAAACAGAAGCTATTGGAAGTTGAGTTGAACTTGTGGTAGGATAGTCTTGGATTCAGTTTATAGAGTTTCTAAGGTGTTCAGATCTTTGTATTTGTACGTGCCAAGAGCCATCTGAATCACAGGAGAGGTGTGACGGCTTCATTCAGGAGAAGATCTTGTGGTCCTATTTAGCTCGGTGAGTCAGGGTGTCCCGAGTACTGTAAAAAGAGAAGAGCCCAGCATCATGGAGAAATTCCAGGCAGCCATGGTTCTGGGTGCCGTTGGCGATGCCTTGGGGTACAGAAAGGGCCGTTGGGAAGGCTGCACATCAGGCCGGCAGATCCAGGAGGAACTTGCCTCTCTGGGGGGCCTGGGGACCCTGAAGCTGGACCCTGATAACTGGCCCCTGAGTGATGGAGTGCTGATGCACATGACCACAGCAGAGGCACTTATAACAGGTAGGTGAGAGATGGTTGTTGAGAAGAATGAGAAACATTATTTATTATCTGCTGCTGAGATGAAGATTGGAAAACTACAATATTACAGCAAGGAAGAGATCTTATCCTGCATGGACCTAAAAGAAAAAATAATGTATGTTGTGACCAACCCATCACCTTTGTAAATTCATATACATTAACTCACTCCTTTCTCTTCTAAAATGTTTGTTTAATTTCATTTTACATCTAGCTTTACATACAACCTTTAGCATGTTTTACATACTCATTCATTCACTCATCCATCCAATCCTAAAATATAGACACTCGCAACATCACATCTGTCCAGCTGGGCTTTTCATCTTTCTGCATTTAGAAGGACCAGAATAGCTTGTTGTATAGAGTCCATGGAAGCTTCTTTATGGCAAAACCTGCTGACACACCATAATCCTTGCAACCATAAACAACCCATCATCAGAGACAGAATCCCAGTGGCAACCTTAATGTAAATGTTGTCACTCAAGTTGCCAGGACAGAAGAGTTGCCAGGACAGAAGAGTCCAGGACAGAAGAGTTGCCAGGACAGAAGAGTCCAAAATAGAATGATATGGAAAACCTGAGCCTCTCGTCCTCGCTAAACAATAGCAGGCCAGGCTCTTCCATAATCTACCAGTATCATATTTGACTGCGGATACGGCTCAAAGCCGGCGACAGCAGTCCCGTGAAATGGTGATGGCATCTTTCGAGATTAGGAAACTCTGCTTAGCCACATTCCAACATGCCAGCACACGTGCACACGCACAAGTGTGCACAGACACACGCACACACACACACACACACACACACCGTAACCAGAAGGAAAAAAATCATATTGTGGAATAAATGTTGTCAATATCGGTATTTGTTGGATCTACTGACCAACAAAAAAATGTCTGGATCAAACCCTACACCAGTACTGACAATATTACATTTATTATTTGTATCCCACAACAAATTATCTCTGTTAAAGGTATAAAAAAGGCATTTTAAAGGCCCTTTGCAGTGTCAGGACACGGCATATTATACTTTCTTGTCTGGAATAGGAATGGAGAACATAAAGTAGTACAAAACAAAACAAGAATTACTATATTATAGTATTTATCACAGCATAGATCATTGACTTCACCCTCTATCCTCGCTCAACCTCCCTGTAACCCATCTGCACCACAGCCCAGTCAAAGGAGTGAGAGCCCCTGTCTGTCGCCAAAGTCCTACTCTACTAAATTAGAAGTGATGCTTCCTTGTCAACACAGACTGTCTCTCCCTCTCACATACGCACATAAACAAATTCTAGCAGGATGGCTGTGAGCTTTGCTGGTGGATCCCAGTGGACCCCATGACGTCTGGAAATGACACCACTTGCTCTGCAGGCATGCTGGTCCTAATCTGTGGTCCAGCAGGCTGAGGCTAAACTTAGCCCACCACAGCACCACTCATCTTGCCTTGCATGCCAATCATGATGAATGACTCTCAGTCACTGTATGTGTGTGTGTGTGTGCGTGTGTGTGTGTCCAGACTACTGGTGTCTAGAGGACCTGTACCGGGAGCTGGTGCGTCTCTATGTAGAGGCCATGGTGTCTCTCCAGGGTCGAGCCC
>OMLI01090843.1:0-12182 GCA_900302605.1 Rondeletia loricata | reverse complement strand
GAGGAGTCGGAGGAGACCGAGGGACGCGGGGTCGGGTTGGAGGTGCTGGCCTTGCGGACCTGCACCGAGGACGGGGCGGAGTCTGAGGACGAGGAGGTGGACTGGTCCAGGCACAATACCTGGAATGAGACAACAGATACAGAGAAAATGACTGGTTGATGGTTTAATATGAGTAAAGCCAAGCCACAGTCAAGTAGGTCTGATGTGAATTAGAATTTTAGAATTGAAATATCTTGAAAAATCATGCAGGGAAATAAGTTATAATTGTATTTACCCCTTCATTAGACAGCTGGTTGCCCCTCTCTTAGAACCAGAGTAAGAGAAGACCCAAAGGACAAAGCTACAGTATGAAGTCGATTGATGTGGCATCAGGTGCACACGCAACGAGCAGGCTTAAAAAAAAAAAGATCATACCACACCAGTCCAGATGTTTTGGCGATTGCCTTTATCAAGGTAACTGGTGGCAGATGGTGGAAAAGCCACCAGTTACCTTGATAAAGGTACTGATAAGGGCTTTTGCCGAACGTTGAGACTTGTGTGGTTCGATATTTTTATACATATATCAATAAAATATGAGAAACTGAAGCTACAGCCTGATACCACATCAATTGCCATTCTCTTTGAACCCCAAAATCCATGTACCTTTCTAGTGTTACGATGCACAAGAAATGTACTTAGGGCTTTTATAGAAATAGGATAGAAATGGGACTTCCTAGTTCATCATGGGAATCTCCTTCAGTACACCTGAGATGGCACTCTCTGAACGTAATAATAGAAATGAGCATTG
Source organism: Rondeletia loricata (assembly GCA_900302605.1). Taxonomy (NCBI): domain Eukaryota; kingdom Metazoa; phylum Chordata; class Actinopteri; order Beryciformes; family Rondeletiidae; genus Rondeletia; species Rondeletia loricata. The sequence continues at coordinate 11,395 of OMLI01090843.1, read as the reverse complement.
TTTCATCTATGGATCCCTGGGCAAATAGCTCGTGGAAAAGCTACCGGGGAACCAAACATATAATACAATTATTAGAAAGCTTGGCTGATAACACCAGAGACTCTGAAAGCTTTAGCTCCGTTTGCTCTGGAAGAACAGCGCCTGCTTCCTGTTTTGTGCCGTAAAGCAATCCAGCAGATTTCCCTCCAAATCCGAACCCGTGACACACAATGTGAAATACAGAGTAGAGGCTGATAGAGGCTGACAGTCTTCTAGGTGATAGTCTCGTTTGTTTACGGTAATTATACTAATGTCCTAAAGTTAATGTGGTAGTGATTTACTGATATTAAATTACTACACATAGCACCTTTGAGAGGCACCTCTACATTGATCTAAAAACTCTATTTAATGGTGCTAAATGAGCATGTCGTGGCAAGCAGATACATTTCTTTTCACTGGGTCGGCAAGGCTAAATCATCTGTGGGCCGCCCTCGTACCCGGAGAGCCATCTTCATCTTGAGGGTGCAGCTGGGTCCGGAGTTCTTGAGGGGGAAGCCCTGGTTCAGCGTCATGTCCTCCGCCTCCAGCAGGCGACTCAGAGGCAGCGTCAACGTCCCCAACGAACAATCATGCTTCTCATCCTTCACCTAAGGACATAGGGTACAAAACAAAATTGATCCAATGCCTCCCATATGTTACTGCTTAGACATATGGGATGGGGGCGGTGATCAAACTGATAACAGATAAACCAGAGTAATGGTAATTAAATAAAGGAAATATTAGTTTTTGGTTACTAAAGAAGCCTCCATACCTCAACCTCCAGTTCTTGGCTTTTGGGGTTGTGGATAAGGAAGGTGAAGACTTCCTCCCACACCGGTTCATTGGTCTTGTATCTGGTCTGGTAGAGGGACACGACAGGGAGAGGTCAAAGGGAAGACAGAAGCTCAGATGGCCAAAGATTGCAAATTCCGTTTTGAACGGGTGAGTAAGACTTGCGGAAACACACTGACAGACTTTATTTTTAGTCAACCAGCCACAGTAGCTAGTGGTTGCCAATTTCTTGGCAGCCACAGTTTTTTTGAGGATAAAAAAAAGCTTGGTTCAACACTAGTTAGCTACCAGCCACTGACAAAATGTAAATCCAGTACTAATTAGTGGTTTTCTTGTCAACTGGCCACAGTGGCTGTTGGAATACACATTTCACTAAACAATTTCTTAGTAGTCAAAGTTATTTTCAGGACAGAAAAGACGGGTTGGTTACCTGACAAAGTGGCTGTGGCAAAATTTGACAGACTTGGCAGCTAGAGTAAAAATCTGCCAGCTTTTAGATGGGTGCCATTATTTTGTAAATAATTAAACAACTTTTTATTCAATTGGCCATAGTGGCTAGCGTACCCAGAATTTCAACAGCATATTTATTAGCAGCCAAACTCGTTTTCAGTATAAAGAAGACAGACTGAACACAGATTGACTGTCTGCTAGAGGGTGAATATACATTTTTCTCTTTTTTAGTTGAATTTTCTTACTAGAACTGAAAGATTACATCGTCCTCAAAGGGATGAGATGTGCTATGAGCCCAGGATGCATGAAAAGCATTAAAGACACATTCTGCAACTTAAAATGTACATTGGCAAAATAAGAATTGTTTTCTTAATTCCTGAACAGCTAACTTTTTAGAGAGGATTTAATCCACAAGCAGAAAAATACAATACTGAATGGGTAACTCAGAGATGTGCTGGGTAAAGAGGCTGATGCAGCTTTGGTCTTACCTTACTCTCGAAGGACTTGTGTCCCACAGTGAACTGGACAAAAGGACTGGGATCGCTGGTCACTTTTTTACCAGACTGTACAAGAAGAAGAAGAACAGGTTTAACAAACAAGATAGACTGACAGCTACCTGCCTTAGAGATCCAAACTAGCATTTCTGACATTTGGCAGCTTCATTCCAAAGTAAAACCCGTTATAAACTATTTGAAAAACGTGACACCTACTCTGGCAAAATGATTTTTCTCATCTAAGTAAAACTTTGGAATATTACTGAAGTCATTAGCTATCTTGAGCCCTTTATTTACGTCACAGTACATTTTAGAGGATGTAATTACCTGTGCTTTTCTGATACAGAGCAACAAACAGTAACAATGTCTTCTAAAATGTAGTTTTTGGGGACTGAACCCCTTTATATGGAGTCTGTAACTCTTACTTTGGTAGGTTTCTGCATCTTTTTCAGGGAAAGTACAAATCATTCAATTAAGTATGCCAAATTAATGTAAAGCATAACAAATGAGCCACTGTAAGAGCTTCTCACAATACCTTGTCTCCTGTAAAGTATTATTATACTGTTGAAATGTTGACAACATAGACCACTACATGTAATGTAACTACACAGTATCTCTTGAGCATTCAAAATTCAGATTAGGATTTTCTATATTTTTTTAAATATAGGCATTTTTGTGCATGCAATATATATCTTTAACATGCTATCAGACTACCGACTGCTACTAATCACATTTTAGCACTTGATGGCAAAATGTGTCACTGAGGGGAAAGGGTTAAGGGAGGAAGACCTTTGAGGGAAAGAGCTCAGGAAAATTAGGTACAAATCTCGACAGCCCCAACAACAATAACATCAGAAAATATATCAGATTGGAAGAAAGGATCATTTATAAGAATAAGAATTGAGAATCTTAGTGCAAATTGACCTTAGACAACAATGTTGTTATTTACAACACATTGTTAGACACGGTGCATCGTTTTAGTCCACAAACACAATTAGTAGAGTTTGTGAGTTGGTTAATGATTTCCACAACAACAGTCAGTAATTGGAATCGACCAGGGAGCTGCAGCAGCAACACCTAACATCTAACACATCTAATGAGCTTTTACTCTATCTGCATTTAATTTGAGAGATGTAAACTATTACAAAAATCATTCCTGACATAGAAAATATAATACATTTTCAACAAAAACTGGAATCATCTATATTTTTTTTGATTAATTATAAGTAACAACTCTTTCTAAAGATGGATATACTTTATTGTGGAAAACTCTTCATTTGTGTCTTGTGTTTTGGATTTATTGTGATATTAATTTGAACTAGCTCTTACACTCTTTGATTGTGAATTCTCATGAGCCACGTTGGTTTTCTGTCTCACCTGCTCAATGTGACAAGATGCAACTTACTTTGTCATCTTCCTTTAACTGTCTGTGTGGAAATGTTTTACGTTTCTCACTCCGTGACCCTTGAGTCCTTCAAACCTGTTAAACCCCAATTACATTGTTTCAAAAATACATGGGCGTCAATGTGGATTACAATTTGCAGATATGCGTTTTTTTGGGTCCGACAACAGCGAAAAACAGGGACGGGGACGTGGGAAACAAATTAATGCTAAATTACCTTTAGGATTTAGCATTTTGTAATGTAGTATGCTCTTTACGGTTACTTGTGTGTGTGATGTTACTATGTCTCTGTGTTCCCACTGTATCTCGGGGTCTGGACGATATGGGTGTGCTTCGTTACCATGCTGTTACCTTGATGGCCTTACTGACTGAGACCTTCTTCAGCCCATGCTGGTTGAACTCTAACGGATTGCGCTTTGATTTTCCCCCAGGGACAAGGCAAGGAGAGAGCAAACAACACACACATACACACACACACACACACACCGGCAGGTTATTAAGGATAGGAGGAGCATGCAGGGAGGAAGAAGAGGAGGAGGAGGAGACAATGATGACCACGATGAGAGAGAGACAAAAAGACAACAAAAAGACAACAAGGATGATCACATGGTTAATGCCATTCCCCCAATTAACCCTGGACACAAGGTCGAAACACCACAACGTTAGTCGACAGTCGATGATGAGAATCAAGAGGAGCGGTAAATGCAGATCAGAGGGACGAATCATTCTGATCAAGGAGAAGCTGAGGTGGAGTTGTGGTGATAATTGGGGGACATTTATAAATGGTTTTGTGGTATGAAATCCAGTGACATTACAGCCATCTCTTTCAGGCGTTCAGCTGACACTCCAGAAGGACGTACAACACACTCACTAGATGAATACTTCAATGTTACAGACATCACCAATAAGCTACACAGCAAATGAAGGCATTTCATTAAGAGTTTGAGAAGTTGTTAGGAGGTGACACTTTGGTTTCTGACAGTCTGACACCACGGTTACACTCGTCTTTTCAATCTTTTATCATCCGATCACACCAGGACGCATAAACTAGGCAGGTACGAACGCTAAGTTAATGTATACTGGCATGATCGGGTGATAAAAGTCGAATTGAAAAGACAGGCGTTAACCACGGCGTGAAACCTTTTTTCAAACAATGCCAACGCATCGACAAGCTGTTTCTTTGTTGTTCTCAGTGTCTATAAAAACGTGTAATACGACACTTCTGCACAAAATGAATTTTAGATGACAAGCACAGATTAGGTTCAAAGCATTCAGGAATGAAGTTTGCAGAAAGAAAAAAAAGCAGGGAAAGCAATCCACAAAGAATCAATCAAAATGCATTCCTTCCTCCTTTTCCTCCTTAAAAGGAATTAGACGCCATGCCTGGGTACAACAGTATTTGCAAATAATTCTTAACGCTTGTTTTAACTTGCTTGGGGTACCAGATGGGTGGGGTTTACCACATCTGGACCATTCAGGTTATGAACAGAAGAGTACACTAAATTGACTTTCAAATACGTTCCTGTGATTGTCTAAACTTTCTGGTACTAATTGTGTTGTCTTATGTGGCAAAACCCCACCCACCAGGCACCTAAAGACCATAAAACAAACTCAAAATCATTGCAATATTAGTTGACCCACATCTTTTCCTCTGCTAGTGGTGCTTGCCAAGGGCAAAACTCAAACTCAATATCTTTATAATAAAATACCTACAGCAGTATTGACCGTTTTATTGCTTTGAAACTCTATAGCTCTGCTAAAATGTCATCTGTGTTGGCAGCATGGTGGAAAAACACCAACATAAATCCTTTCTTGGGAGAAAGTCAGTGCCATCGATATTGAGAATGAGCTCTGGCGAGCATTATTTTATTGGTAACACAGCCAGTATCTTCTCTTTCCTGACAACGTTTTAATGGAATTGATCTGATGTAACTGGATTCGTCAAAACAAAGCAATGGCGCGCTTGCTTCGACCAATCCTGTTAAGTTAGATGAATAATTCCTCATGAGAGAGAAGGACGGATGCTTTTGAGAGTTCCTAAAAGAAAATCCCTGGATCTTGTTTCCTAGTTTTCTGCTCACCTTCCTCAGCTTTGCCGTCAGTCAAACTCAAGTCAAACTAACGAGAAACATTCAGAACAAATAATAATATTAGGAATTCAACCCGTGCACAAGGCGCAGTCAAAAAGCTGGCGGGGATTCATGCTCATCAGGCATACATGTTAACCCTTTGTTCTTGCTTTTGTAAAAACCAAACACAAGCAAAATCACACCGTGGCATTCGCCAAACTACTCTAGGATGCAGAAAACAGCCAGCGGACTCACAAATAAGGTCCTATAGAGAGAGGCGGTGTTCTCGCAAAACACGAGGCCCGCCGACCGCCTCTCTTTTAAGTAGCCAGAGCCCAAGTTCCCCTCGAAGACGCTCTTCAGAGGGGGGAGGAAATGGAGAGGAGAGAGAAGCAGAGAAGAAGAGGAGGCTGAAAAGAGACATGTGAGGCCTACACTATAGATCCATGTCAAGCATCAACTTCTAAAGGATCAGGTTCTTAATACTGTAAGATACGAGACAAGACAATATTAGCTTTTTTTTTTATCTTAAAGGTACCATGTGTATCATTTTTAAAAAATCAATAAATCATTACCACTTTAATTCTGAGACATTCGTATAATTACCGTAAACAAATGAGACCATCACTGAGCAGACTGTCAGTCTCTATCAGTCTCTATCAGCTTCTATCAGCCTCTACTCTGTATTTCACATTGTGAGCCACCGGGTCGATTTGGAGGGAAATCTGCTGGATTGCTTTACGGCACAAAACAGGAAGAGGGCGCTGTTCTTCCAGAGCAAACGGAGCTAAAGCTTTCAGAGTTTCTGGTGACGGCAGATGGTGGAAGGAGAGAAAGACCGATGGAGAAATCACTTCCAACATGTTTATCCTCTTCAGGATGGGCTGCAAAACGCAGTGAAAAAGGATTCAGAGAAGGACAGGAAGCAACGGGGCTTATGGGAAATGTAGTCTTAATGTGGAGAAACACTATCACTAACAATACCACTGGTGTGAGATAGGGGCGACCGATCATCTCGATGATGGTCTCATTTATTTACAGTAATTATACCAAGGTAGCAATATTTATTTGACGATGACTGCTGTTTAAAAATGCTACAAGTAGAAGCTTTAAAGAATCAGGTTTGTGATAAAATGAATATCAACTTGAATGATCTTCTATCCTTACAAAAGATTTACATTGTGGTTTAACACAAATTTTTACCAATAGCAGAAGCAGCAAAATGAACTCAGCAGTACAGCACTCTGAAACTCTGGATGCAATGTGAACGTTTTTCCTAAACCCAAAAATCTGTTACGTACATGAGAGTAGCATAGGAGTTTTGCAAAACTATTAGTCTCTATGTAGTGAGATGGAAGAATGGTGGTAAAGAAGCCTGAAAGGTGCAATATTTGACACAATATTTGAACACAAAATAATCCCTTGACTTTCTTTTCAAATTGAAGTAACAATACTATGAATATGGCAATATAATAACAGTATCCATGATGAGTTTATTTGTCTTCTACTGCACCTTTAAGATGAGATGGAGTTAAGAGCAGAGACGCAGGCAGGAAAGTGGAGAAGTGAGAGAGACTCAGGTGAACCTGCTGTACCGGCTGGCACAAACAAGCAAACTAACTGGCAAAGCAATGGGATGGCAAATACACAGTGGACCAGGGCGGTGCCTGTATCTCTAATAACTATACCTGGGTCAAACAGTATTCCCAAGTGATACCAGATGGGTAAAAATGTACACTAAATTGACTTTTCAAATACTTTTCTGTGATTGTTTAAACTTTCCAGCGCTCATTGTAATGCTCTATGTGGCAAACCCCACCCATCTGGCACCAAAGTATTTGGAAATAATATTGGGCCTAGGTCTGTTACAACACAGCAAAGCAACACAATAAGAATTACCACTATACGACCGAGAGGTAAGGTTATGAATTTTTCACAACAGTGTTTTTGTCTCCGAGAAATTGGCACCGGCCGATAGTTTTGATAAATCAGACACGATCCTTGTTCTCCGAGTTTGTGATGTAGCTGTTCTAGCTCTTGCTCTTATGATTCTTGTTTTTCTGTAAAGCACTGTGACGACCTTGTTTATTAAAAGTGCTCTATAAATATGATGATGCCAACAAAAACTCTGGCCTGAAGACATTCTGAATGTCTTGGTTGTCATAAACATCAACCTCAACCTGTAAAGCACTCTGTACCACCATCTTCACATGTGCTGAAGAAATACATTTGATTATTACTATGATATTTGTTGACATCCAAGATGAATCCCATCTCCTGTCAATCTTTATTGCTGGTGCATCTTGGGAGCTCGGAGCAGGCCGACTTACCGGCAGGTTTCTGGCTGAATCCAGGAAGACCACCAGCAGAGCAGACGACAGGCCGTCGTTGGCCTGGCCACGATCCGCTTTGATGGTTGTCAACGCCTATGGAGAAGAAACATGTTAACTGTAGGCTGGCTGATCAGTTTATGGTGAACCAGTCCTGTGCAGCCCAATGGGTAGAGCAAGGCACTGGGTTAGGGGTTCCATTCCCTGTGTAATTATGTGATACTCTATTGATGTCTTTAAGCCTAGCAGGAAGTACCGTACCTGGTCCAGCTTCTCCGGCGTGGACAGCAGAGATAACCACTCCAGTTTGAGATGCAGCTTCCCTGTAGCCACTTCATCCATTACAAACCACTGGAAACAGAGCCATGTTTGATCATTAATAATACTAACTTATTTAGACAGAACGTTCCCAAGTTCTTTCCAATAAATAAATACATGGATAGATAGACAGGTAGATAGATATCAAATACAGTCTGTAAAGAAATGAATACATATCATTTTCTAATCATTTGGTGCTTCTGTAGGACACAACTGTGACATTTTCAGATAAATAGATGTCTATTTTGCTATTCTCTATCACCAGCAGATATAACTCAACAGTGACTCAACCTATATCCAGTTCATGAAAGATTTTCCATTTCCTGTTCTGAACACCCGGAGTCTGGTAGCTCTTTCCTGGGAAATATCCTCAGCTGCACAGGAAGTGATGCGCTTTACGTTTCCGGTTTGTTTGTAATAATAAATTATATATTATTTAATAATAAACAGAAGAAGAACTGGGTAGTTAGCATGAGCAGTGATAGCCACCATGGCTGAACAGACAAAGAAAAGAGCGACACCTATTAACTCAAACTGCTTCAACAGACAATCCAAGCTCCGCCCACACTGTTTGATTGACAGGTGATCTCTGGGAAGTGCAGTGCAGAAACACCACAGCGATGAGCGCTTAGCACCAAAAAGATATCGGCAAAATTACACACACACACACAAATAAAATCCTGCAAATTACCACCATAACATAATGTTTCATTCTGAAATGCAGTGGGCTGCAAAACGCAGTGAAAAAGGATTCAGAGAAGAAAAGATGCAGATTACCTCATCAACCTTCTGTTCCTTCTGGAGCTCAGACGTGTCAACCATCAGACTGCAAAACAAGTCACAACACAGAAATCACCAAGGGCCTATCGAATGAGGCTGACTCATCGTATTTTGCATTTGGCTACAGCTTCACGTCAGATTGTCTGCGTTGCAAATGCCTTTCAAATGGCTGTGAGTTCATGGGGTCTGGTGGAAATTAAAGTCAAACACTCATTAAATAGCGCTGTGTGAATTCACTGTGAAAGCACCCAGTCGCTTTCGGGGGACTCTCTCTCGTTTAATGAAGCGCTTCCATCAGGTAAATGGAGCGTGAAGCCTTCCTATGCAGTAAAATCCCATTATATACGGTGGGAAATGTTTCATTGTCGGGTTGTGATATGTAATATATGGAAAACCCAAGTCACTCAATAAGCTTGGATGAGTAAATGAGTAAATTGATGAATCTATCAAGCATCTTGTTTACCAATTATAAGGTTGTGGTGCGTTCCACAAGGCTTAAACATACAGTAGCTGAAGCACACACAAAGGCTTCAAAGTAGATTCTCATTCTTTACATTTATTTAAAGCCACCACACAAACTGCGGGCGAAACGTTGGTGAGAGTGAGAATCTACTTTAGTGTGTGCTTCCAATTTTTGATTCATCTACGGTAAGAGACGGTACCTTCCCAGGAAGTCGTCTTTATCAGTGTCTTCATCGAACAGCTCGATCTCAAGGTGCTGTCCCGACTGCTCGTACACCAAGGCCTGGAAATACAATCAAACGCACGTTAATATAACCTTCAAACACGCCGAACGTGACCGGTGGTGCGGACGAAAGCATTTCTCTCTGTTGTACAGATTTCGTGGATTTTCCATGACAGGAATATACCGCCGTTTTGGCAAATAGGCCCTTTGATCACCTTATTGTTGGTGCATGATAACACATTGTATATAGCCCGATTTTGCACATACGAGTATTACGTGGGGACCTGAAGTAACTAATGAATTACGACCCAACCTCTGCTGGAATTTTTACTTTACAAATTACAGACTGACAGATTGGCACAGGATTAAAATCAATATCTCGCAATTATTACAAATCACTGGAAGTCCACAGGTAATATAGTAGTATAGTAGTAATATAGTAACACAGTAGATTGAGACACATGGTTGTTGCTTTACCATGCATGTCGGTATGTATTGTGTTACTAGGTAAGTTGTTGGCTGTTGTCTCTGCACCAACGTCACCAAGACAAACTCCTGAAGAATAAAGAGACTATAATTCTGATTCACACTGACAGTCCAGACCCTCCTCAGACCCTCTGCCTCACCTCGAAGACTTCGTTCCACTTGGGGTGGACGGTCTCGTGGATGACTTTGCTCTGGAAGAGATGGTTGCCGATCTTGATGACTCCATACGGGTCTGACTTGCCTTTAATCAGCCCTCCCAGGAACTTGTCCTTACCCAGCAGGTCCTGGGCCTCCAGGAAGTGGATCCGCAGGACACCCTGAGGGAACAGACCAATGACGGACAGCGTAAGATGAGGTTGGGCCAGTCATGGTGGGTGAGGGATTTTCGAAGAGACCAGTGATGGAGGATGTGAAACTTTGGAAGAATGAATGGAGACTGATTCTAGGTCTGAGATGTGGATGAACCACCTTAAAAAAGGGCTGGGATCTTAGTGTACATGGGCCAATGACAGAAGAGTAAAGATAGGTGTAAAATGTGAAAAGACAATAGAATAATGTGATAGGTGTGATCAGATGCTTTTCCCCCCTCTTTCAAATGCAAAGTGCAGCTGTGGGCGTCGCTAGTAACAGAGAGAGCAAGAGCTCAAAGGGCGCAAGGAGTGCTACATCATTCTTGTTGCTATGCAACACCAACTTGCAAGTTATCTAATTAGTGTTAGCTAGCTAACCTGAAGTAACAAAGGGCATAAACGCTGTTGAAAATAAAAACGGACAGGGGAAAGTTAGCGACTGCCCTGCTTGCTCTTGAAGAAGAGGACGAGGAGTCGATTCTGAAACGGAGGATGTAGGAACACGACTTCCTCCCAGAGAGAACAGAGCACCAAGAGTTTTATCTCGTCCAAGAGCTTCGTCTAGATAGAGCCTGTTCTAAGGTCTATTTTCGCATTGATGAAGTTGAGACATGGTCAACCTGCAGCGCCCAGGGGAGCCTCAGAACGCGCTGCGTCTAAAATGCCGGGTGCACAGTTTGGAGGAGACGTGTGCCTGCCGCGACCAAACCACTGAAAATAACGGATAAAAAGGTGCAGGCACGTTCAAAACAGCATCCTATGTGATCACAGCCTTATTGATCCCCATAGGGAAATTCTCTTTTCTCTCACCCCCCCTCCACAGGGAGGTCAGAGGTCAGAGTCAGAAACAGAACAGCACCGCTGGAGCTGGTAGGGATTCAGTGTCTTGCTCAAGGACACTTCAGCAGGGCGGATGCTTGCCGACATGGGGGCTTGAACTCGGGTCCTCCGTTTGATGGGGCAGTGTGCCTACTCAACTTTATTCATCCCCTAAGAGGGACAGGGTCTGGTCAGGTAGGGTTAGGTATCTTGCTCAAGGATACTTCAGCACGTATGGCCACACTGACTAATGAGTGTGTGTGTGTGTGTGTGTGTGTGTGTGTGTGTGTGTGTGTGTTACCTTGGGCATGGTATCCACCACATAGATATAGTCACTACCAGGGTTGGACTTCATCACAGCCTGCAGCATCATCTCATCCTCCTGACAGCGTCCACTGAACC
>OMLI01090841.1:0-11801 GCA_900302605.1 Rondeletia loricata | reverse complement strand
CACCAGCCGCAGTGGCTCCTCCCCCGACGAGAGCTCTGTCCTGCACGCGCTGTCGGTCAAACTGGGGAGGCCGTTCGGGGGCAGGAACAAGGAGAGGGGCATGCAGAGTACAGAGTTTGATGCCATGGACAGGGCTGAACTCAAGACCTTGGCTAATGTTGAGCAGTCAGAGTAGTGCTTTCTGTCTGTTTGAGCTTTCACGTCCAAATGAGCTTTATTTCATAGTTGTCCTAATGGGCTATCGCCGTACTGTCACGGCATCAACAAAATCTGTATCTCGTTCCTCGTCAATGGAGCAACTGCAGAAAATGTGACTTGCTCGTGAAGAGAGGACAGGCTCTTATTTGTTTGTAGCTTGCGGAGAGACTTGTACATATTTGCAAATCCAGACTAAACTGTCCAAGATCTTAGAAGTAGCATTTGCTTCGTGTTTCAAGGTGGTGTTCCCATGTAAGTGTAAAGAAATGTTTGCACGTCCGTGTTTGGTCCTGGTTTTCAGAGAGAAAAAGACGTAGGATGGATGAATGAGTGAAGGACTTAAAATTGTGTCTCCTGTCCCGACAAAAGCATTGTTGGTCCAGAAGTGGACTTTATATCATTTAATAGCATTTGTGGGTAGGCTTTTTAAAAAATATGAAATCTAACCCCTAGTCATGACCTTTGACCTTTCAAACCTACTAAAAGTAGTTACTACTGTTTGACTTTGTATGGCTGTATAGTTATATACATTATTGTTTTAGCTACATACATTATCACATTTGTTTAGGATGTGATGAAACGGCTGTGGTTGCGACACCAACGGCTACACACATTCCCAAATGTGCACACACCAGTAATCATATGGTCAATATTGTTGCATAATACTGTGTTTCTATATTGTTATCTATTTTTCTTTGCATTTGAACTGGATTTAAATTATTATGGACGGGGACTTTAGCAGTAATGTATCTTAGATTAAGTAGTAAGCAGTGATTGATATTTGTAGTTCCAAATAAGGGAGACGAAATGTTAACGCAATAAAGTTTTTTTAAAGTCTTTTAGTTATACTACTGTATATTTTCCTCAGCTGTGAAGATAAATGGCTAACACACACACACACACACACACACACACACACACACAAAGTACTGCATTGCTGTTTACCAAATTCAAATGTCAGTTTCACCCAAGTTTGAACATAACGTATGTTTGGTAAGACAGCAGTGACGGCACAGATTGCACAAGCAACATTTCACTAACGCGTCCTTCCTCTCTCTGTACACTATTTCCTAACCTCTGACCAACAAGGTCAAGTTACCAGAATTCATGTAAACCGATCTTATTCCAGGTTTCAGATCTGGCTTCAAATCTGTTCTTACTAATGTGAGGTAAAGGGAACATAAATGATCTTAGTAATCTCAGTAAACTAGCATGAGTCACAGTCAAATCCTGTAAGTGATGGAGAGCGAATGGAGACACCAGATATTTGCATGATGATCCTGTGTATTGGTTTTTGTTTCAACTGCCTATAACATCAACGGCAATCGTCAGGTTTTGGTTTCAGTCCCTCAGAATCGAAGAGCAAGGCCTTCTTTCTAGAGCCGCCATTTTGCATCAACGTTCAGCAATCAAACAGGGAGAAATCCATCGTAGAAGAGGAAGAGATACCAATTTCTCCACTGACAGTAGCCTCAATAGACCAGAATGCAATGCAGCCACATGACATGTGTTTAAGTAAGGGAGGGACTCTCTCTTTTTCTCGAATGGACAAACTCTCCCTCTCTTGCACTTACTAAGCTATTGCTATCACTCTAGTTATTACTCTATTTACCTACACGTATAACTCTCAGCTGAATGCAACAAGTTCACACTCGTTCTCTGAGGGTTGTCAAAAGGCATTCTGGGAAACGTAGGAAATCACTAACTGAAGTAGAAGTAGACGAGGCAGGTTGAAGGAAACTGGGTACACCATAAAAGTGAATTACAACACTTCAACAACTGGAATGCATTGAACATGACAGACTGATGATATATAACAGTGTGTTAAAGGGTGGATTTTTTTCTTTAACTAGACATTTAAAAAGCATTTTTTTGCACTACCCTCATTATTTTTCCATTAATTCCTCCACAACTCTCTCTCTCTCACTCTACTCCACTCAACTCTGTCTTCCTCCATCGCTTTTCCGATGGAGAGGAAGAGCACTCGGTGTCCCTCTTCCCCAACACCATCTGTATCCCCTTTAGATCCTGCTTTCCCTATCACTTTTCCGCCGCCTCCTACCCTTCCTTCTCCTTCTCAGACTCCCCTTTCTTTTTACCCCTCTTCTTCCTTCTCGCCCTCTCCCAATTCCTCTAATTGCTCCTCCTCCTTATTCCTCTCCATTCTTTCTTCCTTTGCCCGCTGTCTCGGGGGTTTGAGTCTGAAACTGGGCCATCCTGCTGTGGACAGAAACGTCCTTCTCCTGGTCCTCTTGCTTGTCTCGATGCAGACGATGAGACATCGTCCTGTCAGAGTGCAAGTGACAGAATGATTGGCTTTGTGAGGCAAAGCAAGAAAGAAATGGGAGAGGGAGAGATGTGCATAAAAACAGAGATGAAGATAAGGAAAGAGCAGGGACAACAAACAACAAACAGAAAAGACAGTCAATAGGATATTCTCCCCATGACTCTCCTAGGTTGTCTGTGATGCTTTCTAATTTCAACTTCCCCTTCAAAACGTACAGTAAACAATATCAGTAGTGGGAACTGGCACTCCCAAGTTCACGTTACTGCACTCTCTTTAGCAATGCTACAGAAGCTGACTGTGTCAACACACAAACGTTGTTCTTGCACAGTCCTAATTAGCTGTGTTGCCCTATCCTCCACAGAGGTCACTGTAAGATATAATACAGGAAGAGCTCCTTTACAAAATGCTATATCCAATTTGGGGGGGAAATCTTTGGGCCTACGAAAAGCTCATCACCCAATATCTCTGAAATACTGAAGTTTGTCACTTTGTCAACCACAGACCTTTTTCAAATGGTTGATATCTCGTTTTGGAACAAAACTCGACACAGTCACCTGCCTTGCTGTTTGCTCCCCAGTGTGGGCGAATGGGCATAACAAGTGACTCTGAGCAGGGCACAAAGGCATTGTGGGCATGTAAGGTACAGGAGGCATTAGGGCGGGTGTAATTACTATGGCACTATGGAGAGTACACTGCAAGAAGTATCCACCTTAACAAGGCAATTCATCTGGAGTCTTAAAAGCTTGTTTTTCTTAAAACAAGTGAAAAATCTGACTCTGGGTTGAGATCATTTCACCTTTTTTCAATGCAATTTCAATATTCAACTGATATAATCTTGATACTCATGGAGTGATCCGCTTTATTTCAAGATATTGTCACTTTTTTGAAGAAAATTACTCAAGCAAGGCAAACTGCATTGGAAATTTGTGAAATGAACTCACCCCATGGCAGATTTGTCTCTGTTTATAGATAAATTAGATTTTTAGACACAAAATTTGATTAAATCGCTTGTTGAGATGAATATTGATTTGCAGTGTAGAAGTGTCTGGGAAATTCTGTGTGTGTGTGTGTGTGTGTGTGTGTGTGCACGCGTATCTGTCCAACATGTGCAACATGTCATGCCTTGCGCTGTCATTCCCTGTGAATAAATGTTCCATGCTGTTTGTAACAATGTCAAATGTCTCTCTGTACTGTATATATGTCAATGTTGTAGTCGAGTCACCAAACGTCGAGTCCCAAGTCCTCAATGTTCAAGTCTGAGTCACCACGGTCATGTCCGAGTCGAGTCTCAAGTCCTCAGTACTCGAGTCTGAGTCCAAGTCACCAGTTTGAGTTCAAGTAATCCATGCTAGAACACTTTAAAAAGAGCACATACAAATTTACATCTGTCACATTAAAAGCTAGTTCATTAGTTAGAATGGTTTCAGTCATTTCATTTGTTATTTGATTAGTGTTTTGAAATAATAAAAAAATGAACAAGCAAATTTGAAAATTATAGCGTAAAGCTGTGTACTATGGGTTTTTGTAATTACTAAAAGTACAGATTTTCCCATGTAGATTAATATGTGGCAGCCCACAACAAATAGATTTCCCAATCTGACACAATAACTCTACATTAACAATACTTCTTGTCTTGTATGCAGAGTCTTTTCCTCTGCTCATTCCATCTTCATTTATCCCAAGTTAAAGTTAAAGTCCTCAGTACGGATGTCCAAGTCCGAGTCCGAGTCATCAATATGCAAGTCCGAGTCGAGTCACGACGAAATCATCCGGAGGAATTCACAAAATGCTGCTCTTTTCCTGGTGTGAGTATACAGGTTGTGTTATAACAAAACTATCCTCATTAACAAGTAATGTTATCTTGTATTAAGTCTTAACATTCTTCAATTTCTTAAAACAAGTGAAAAAAAACCCAAACAAAAACAACTGATGAGATTAGTTATTTTTAGATAGTGCCACATTAAACAAGCAGAATTGTATTGAAACAAGTGATATTTTCTCTTCCCATTGACAGGTATTTTCACGAGCTTTTTACGACTCAATACAAGACTAAATTACCTGTTAAGATGTACGCACATATAATAATAATAATAATATCAACACTGGTATATACAGTAACCTGCTGTAGCCTGTATAGAGGCCTTTGTGTTGATATCAGATGAATGTTGTCCAAAAGGGATGCAAATCTTTACACAAACATAGAGCCACAAGACCATTTCCATAGCAGTGTGATTCAGACAGAACAGAGAGATGGGAGAGATTAGAGGACATGCATCTCTTTGTTTCAGCTGTCACACCAATGTGGGCAGAGTAGAGCCATTTTGAGATGTACTAGATGTTTGCAAACCACAGTGCACACTAGCTTGACTCGTGTCATGTTTTCGGTCATACACCAAGTTAAAACGGCTTTAATGCAGTCTTAGAACATAACGAAGCAGGCATTCTGCTATTTCGGTATGGTCATGTGTAAATGTGATGGTTTTCCAGGAGCCTCCCAGTGCCGCAGAGCGACTGCCCCAGTGCTCTCTATACATGGCCTGGCTGGATACCCTGACTTGTGGCCTCCACTGCCCCACGGTGCTGATACGAGGAAACCAGCAGAACGTCTTCACGTTCTACTGCCAGTGAACCCGGTTTTACAGCAGGCAGGGACGGGAAAGTGATCGGTGAAAACCATCTTCTGTCATCTTTGGAATATCTGGAGGGGTCGGCTTCTCAAGTCGAGTCAGGTCAAATGTATTTGTACAGCCCTTCATCACAGTTACAGTCTCAAAGGAAATGAAAACAACACCCCCCCAACCTTTGACCCTCATTGAGAACAAGGAAAAACTCCCAGGAAAACCTCATTAGGAAAACAAAAAGGAAGAAACAGAGAGGGATTCCCCTTCCAGGACGGTCAGGGGTGCAGTCGTGCCAAAAAAAGTTTCAATGTTGATAACAAAATGAGCATAAAGAAAATACACAGAATAAGCAGAATAAGAGCGCTTGGGTGAATGTCCGGATCTGACGCAGGGTCATCACCGCCAACTCGGACGGCATCGTCATTGTCGTCATCGAGGCCATCATGAGAACGTCACCCGGCGCAGGGACGTCAATGCCGTCGTCACCATGGACAACAGTTACGAGGCGAGGAGGGAGGGAGGAAGAGTTGAGGACCACGCTGATACTGCCGAGCCGCAGCCGCAACCTGCACTGAAAAGAGATAGCAGACGCCTTGTGGTTATACAGGCCGTCCTGTAAAGATCAAAAGGTCACTGGTTCCATCCCCACAACAGCCAGTATGTGTCCATCAGCAGCTATATGTGCCTTTGAGCAGGACACTGAACCCTGGACTGCTCACTCTTCAGAAGCTGCTCTGGATAAGAGCATTAGCTAAATGCCTACAATGTAAAACATGTAATTTGTCAAAAACTTCTCCGCCCACAGGAAGTGACAAATTGAAACTTAAGAGCGAATTATAAACTGTCTCTTAAACAGCAGTGAGCAGCGCTCCGTCCAGAGAAAGCTGGACTCACCGACGTTAGATCTTTAGCCTCTCTCATCCCTTAAAGTTGGTAAACATGAGCGTGCTGTGTGCAGTTTGCTGCCATCACGTTACAGGATTTCTGGGTACTGAAGTTCAAATTGTTCATACAGTTTCCTCTCGCTGCCATTTGGAGCGGCCAACGTGCAAAGTTGCCTAGTGCAGCTTTAAAGGATAATAGCGGTGTTAAGTTTGTGCCGATGGTCTAGGTTGCCCCTCTCCTTTTCATTATTCCTGCTGGCAAAGTGCAAAGTAAGCCGTTACTGATCCACTTCTTCTGTCTGTCACCTTTGACCTTTGACCTTAGACCTGTCGATTCAGGTATGTATAACTGGGGAAAAGGATCAGTAAAACATCCTTGCCTCCTGTTTCCATTGACCCTGTAGAATATGATCAGTGCATACCAGGATTTCTACTCTGGATAAAACTATTGAGGAAAGGTTTGTATAGTTAAGGGCAGCGTGCATTTTGGATTACATTTGATCCGGTTAATATTGCTTTTTAAATTATTTTCAAATTAGTTTTTTCTTAAATAAAAGGACTTCAACTGGACTTAGTTTTATATGTGCATGATTATTTCACTGTAAAATCATATGATTGTATGTTCACATTGCTTATGAGTGTAGGCTTCATTTATGGTTGCTGTTAGCTGTGTATTTGAAGTTTGAATCCAAAATGAGTCATCCAGTAGTTATCTTCCGACCTTAAACAACGATGCAGTGATCTGTGTCTTCATAGATATTGCTCAAATATTGATTAATAAAGATCAATTGTATTTTGCAATAAAACTTTTTCTTGTTGGACAATCAAGTGATGAGACATGACAGGACATTTTCTGTCTAGCAATGAAGCCATTCCTGGCAATGATATAGATCTGAAAACACTGTACATTTGAATATTGAAATACTGACAATTGTGTGGCTACCAGAGAACAGATGCTTATGTACAGTATGCTGTAATACAATACTGTATTATTGTGAGGGAGCGGAGACATCAGCAGGTCTGAAGGGAAGAGACATCAGAACGAAGCAGAGGAGATCAGACGGATCAGATAGAAGAGGTGAGTTAACTCAGTCTGTTTATTGGATCTACGGCTTGATTTCATGTTTGTGTGTGTGCAGAGATGGGCAGTATATCCATTATATGTACCTGCAGTACTATTTAACACTGTCTATTTAAATTCATATTGTGAATTTTGTTATTTGCATTCGGCAGGTCTGAAAAATGTATCAGGTCATTTGTAACAAGATCCTCCTGAAGACAGTATTTTTGTATTTTTAGAATCTCCTCATATATTATATAGTATATATTTAATTGTATGTATTTTATATGTAGTATACATTATTTGGCCCTAAGTCAGACATTTTAACAGGCAAAAAAGGCATTTCTGAATGTGAACAGCTTCTTGTGACTCAGTTCAGAGTAATTCCCTCTGAAATCAGACAGGATTTGGGAGTTTTACAGGCTTAGGTCTCTTAGGGGGACTTTGATGTGAGCGTAATTGAGGCAATAAAGGAATACTTTTTTTTTATTGTGGTATAACATATAGAACACATCATTACCAAGGTATTGAGGCAACTATGGATACAGGATGTATTAATAATACATTTTTGTATATATTCAGGGATAAAAAGTCACATGTGAGCATATTAGTACACTCTTGTATCTTTCACAATTTAAGCATGATGGCATGAATGAATGAATGAATGAATGAATGAATGTGTACAACTTTTGATCATCCTTATGAAATTCCTTCATGGTAATAAAATAATTGTTCTATCATAACTCCAATGTTAATGCATATTGTGATGTAATATGCACTTTGGACAACAGGGGCGCTGCACTTTAAAGGTGTTTCCACAGATCTAATGAAGACATAGTGCAAACACAAGAAGGTCAATGAAACTGCTCAGCTATTTGGACATATTCAGAATTATATTCTTCAATTATATTCTTCCAACCGCATCAATCAGCTTGTTACCTCTTCCTTTTGTGTTGGCGAGCAGCCTATATTATTGAGCCCAGGTGAGGCAATATTATCTGGACACAAAAGAAAGTGACTGGATTATACAATTCACAAAGGGAAATTAAGAGAATATAGATTTTGTTTTGTTTTGTTACATTTGGTCTTGATGGGAGCTAGAGTCAACTTTTGTTATAGTTCAATATGTATTTCAGTTCTTGGTGTTTTATTTCTGTAATGTTTTCAGTCAATGGCTGCTAAACAAAAAAACTGTTAAAACGTTGTATGTGTTCCTTTGTCAGGCTGTGTATTTATATACTGTATTATGGGCCTAGGTGAAGATAGTGAAGACACCTTTTAGCTGCCATATTTTCTCTAATTTATTTCAACAATAGTGACCCCTGCTGCCCAAAGGCAACATTTCATCAAAATATACAGAGATTATAACTGAAATGGTAATTTTACCATGAGGTTTTTCATAAGGATAATGCACATTTCTACACATTACATGCATACAAATATCATACAAAGGTCTGAGGCTGAACAAATATGCCCACATGTGATTTCCCACCACTGAAGATATACCACACAACATATTTATAATGGCTTCAATAAAATAAATAGCTTGATATTTAGTTAACTGACCAATCCTGAGACAGAGGTGTGACAGGCTGTCTGATTTCAGGTGGAATGACCCAGCATGGATCAGTTTTGGTAGAGATTTGCATATCTCCTTATTAAGCTACTGAATACACTTTGAGTCCTATGGAGAGTGGTACAGATTTCGTTTTTTAACCTGGACATGTGTCTGGTATTGTATTTTCCTCAAAGTGAGATAATCCATTAAAATCACTTTTTGTTTGGTTCACTGTATACTAAAGCTGTTATCCAGGATCTTTATGAGTTTCATCTAACAGAACTAAGATGCAGTGGAGTCTGTTTCTGCTCATTCTGATGGGTAAGTGGATCATCGTACCGGCTCTGCTCTATTATCACTACTGTTTCAGAAAAAAACTAAAACAGTTGTAACTGCAGTTTTAGTGTTGTTGTTTTTTTCTTACTTGAATTGAAAGTTTACATGGTACATTTATCGTATGTGTTGAGTGAGAGTTACATGTGTGTTGAGTGAGAGTTACATGTGTGTTGAGTGAGAGTTACTTGCCCCATCAGGCTCTTGAACCTTGTTGAAAAAACCTACTGCATCATTTCAAAGATACCTGGGTCACAATCAGGGGCGGAGCAAGCTATTGTTGTGATCTCTGTCCACCCAGCCATGTTATAGGTCTAAAAGGGTAAACATAATAACTTATCAGCATACTGAAATCACAGTTAAAATTAAAGTGTTAAAATTAAACAATGGGCATACAGCAACAGCAGTCCCTCCTGAAACGTGACGTATGTGTATTTTGAACGCTAAATGCACATGCCATCGATCTGTGCACTATGCAACTGTTTATAATCATTTGTACAATGGCTGTGTGTTGCTATACATTATGGCTTCCTGCAGTTGTTCATCTCATCTACAACTTCTCTCAAAGTGAATTATTAAAGATCATTAGAGTGCCATCTTTTTTTACAGAAGTTGTAGCCTACACTTCACCCATATGACAAATGTCCTAATGTCTACTGCTTTTGCATTGGTTTACAGTCCCTAACTACAAAAGGGAAAGGGTTTAATCAGCCTAAGGGTTGCAGAACTTTTTTATTCCATAGAGGATCACGTGATCCTTCATGTGAAGTTAACACAAGAAAATCACTCAAAACCCCATTGCGCTTAATGGGTATAGTGCAAGCAGTAGGTGTGACCTGAGGACTTGTGATTCCTATGCTATCAACTCCAACGCTGTGCAATGTTTTCTCTGTTTTAGGTCAGTGTTCCTCCTCCACATATCAACCACATGTGTATCACTTTATTGAAGAGAAGAAAAGCTGGCGTGAAGCCAAGAGATACTGCGAAGATGAGTACACTGACCTGGCCACCATAGACAACATGGAGGACATGAAGAGGCTGATTGAATCTGCAGGCAGTGATAACAGTAGCGGAGCCTGGATTGGCCTGAAGGAAAACGGAAAAAAAAAAGTTGATTTTGAGTGGCACTGGTCTCTGCCAGGGATAGAGTACAATGAAAATGAGACAAAATGGTGTCATCCTGAACCAAATAATAAGGACGGCAACGAGAACTGTGTGTGGATGAAAGCTAACAAGAATTATGTCAGTTGTGACACGGAAGAAGCAAGCGGGTGTCATCTTGAACCAAATAATAAGGACGGCGACAAGAACTGTGTGTGGTTGAATGCTACCTGGAATGATGTCACTTGTGACAAGAAAGAAAGGTTCATCTGCTACAATGGTAGGTGTAGTCCTGCTATGTACATTCAGCATGTCATCCTGTCTAACAGTTGTTCTACATGTGGATGTCATACACCTCATCTGTTCATACATTTAGTGAAAATCATATGACTACTGGACCTACACTGCAAAAAAATCTCCATCTAACAAGTCATTTATTCTAGTATTGAGTCTTAAAGTCACACTGAAATGAAAAATGAAAAACATATTTGACAATTTATGCCAAAAAATGTTTAATATTATTTGACAAAATCTCGCCTAACCCTTTATTTCCTGGAAAACAGAAAATCTTTAGTGGCGACTTCATCGTGTACCAGGAGGCGTACCTAAAAATTCCAATCAATAAAACCATCAAAGATTTTTGAACAGTCCCGCCCCTTCGCTCCTCCCATCAAATAAAACTGCCTTTCACTCCCTAACTGATATCCCATTGGTTTATACTTTTGAATGATCCGCCCCCACGTTATGTCCCGCCCCAACATCCTGTTTCAACAGGAAATACATCACATTAACGAAGTAAGACGCTCTCAAAATGCGGTTTCATTGAGACTTTAAAGTGATAATCCGCAAGATTCTTGTTTTCCTTGATACTGGCGACACCTTTGGTCATTGCTTTGGTGTTTTTCCGCTCAGTGTAGGCACTGGCCCAACATACTGTAATAGTAAAGACAGTCAGTGTAGACTGCGGCTTCTTATATTTATTCTAGCTTTTTCTACTTATTCCAAATAAACCTCTGTTGTTGCTTTCGAAACCGTAAAACGCAGTGGCGTGCACAGACATTTTGGGGCGCAGGTGCTCAAGTGAAAAAAAGGGCACCCCTCTCATAATTATTTATTGAAAAAAATAACGTTACAGTGTAGTTAAAATAAATTGTGGACCTATAAGAGATTTCAATAAAATTTGATGAACAGTTAAACTTTCAAATCTGAGCTTGAAAAGGTTCGGACAGTTGTCCCTGAACATGACTCTGCTCTGGACTGACCTATCTTCTTCATCTGTGATGGGTTCTGTATCAGGTGGCAATACATCTCCCTCATCCTCCTTGCTGGTAGATGGTCTGATCCAAGAGAGCAGAGAGCTGCTTCCCTGGGCTGCCTGCTGTAGCTCCCTTTCTTTCTGTTTTTTTATCCTGTCTTTTCTTGCCATTATGCTGCAATTGGTAAATTGGTAAAAATCTATGTTGTGCAAGATAATTAAGGGTTAATCTCCCTAAAATAGACAAACAGTATGATATGATATTTATTTGGGTAAGACTGCTTGGTGAGAGAGTCAATGCATTTCAACAGTAAGCCTCACCAGACTGTAGCCAGTCAGTGGCTCTCAGTTTCCCTCGCCAAACTTTAGCTTAACTTTCAAGCGTTATTTAGCCCCCTTCCCGACAAGCTACCATGACAGGGTACCAGTGGCGGCTGGCCAATAGAGGCCGCTGGGGCGCCGCCCCCACCCTCCAACTACAGAAGAAGTCACAAACAATATTTT
>OMLI01090834.1:0-12650 GCA_900302605.1 Rondeletia loricata | reverse complement strand
TGTATTTGCAGAGTGTTGTGTGCTCTGTTCTGCCCCACGGAGCTACCCCGCGCCACACTACCTTATACAGTGTTTCCAACTGGTTGACAATTTACTCCAATGGTAAACAGGGGCAATATGCCAGTCTTTACTCTGCACTCATGTTAACTCTCTATCTGAGTGTTGAGCAGTTTTACTCATCTCCGATTAAAAAGTGTTACTGTTACTAATACATGCGAGATTGGAGCAAATTGTAGAATTTTAAGTTTCACGTTCGTTTTCACAACGGGAGGCTCTGTGATGACGTGATGCGTGCATTAGAGATCGATTTAGATCAATTTCTATACATTGACCAACTTTAGATTTTGTGGCGGCCGGGCTGATTGCACCACAGATGAGCCTATGGGAAACACTGTCCATTGCAGCAGAGCTCGCTTGAGCAGCTTCGTCCATGTTGGTGATGGTAGTTAGCATTAACATAGTAACTACCATAGTACCCGGATGTTATGTAAAACGCATCACTTCCCGTGCGACACTACTATTTCCCGGCAGTGTAATATCCAGTACACCGCCGCTCAGAACTGGCTGTTCCAGAGGGTCTCATGTTACGTTGATGGTTTCATTGGAGCTTGGAAAGGCCAACTCCAACACTAATAGCAACAAGAGCAGTCCGAGAGATTGCAAGTCGAGCCCGCCCGCATCAGTGTTTTTTTGGCATCCGGTGACCTACGACCTTCACCTTTGACCTAAAATTCTGAAAACAATCTCCAGCCTAGGTGCAGGCATATGGTATCACCATGTGAAGTTTCATAACAATCGGTTACTGAGTTATGACCGCAGACACACACACACACACAGACAGACAATAAAGTCAGAAATCTCTCTCTGTCTGTCTGTCCTCTGTGTGTCTGTCCTTCGATTATCTCGCAAACCACTCACCCGATCGACTTTAAACTCGGCAGGTGTATTGCTGAGAACCCTACGGAGTGCAGTGTCGAGTGCCAAGTCGATCAGACGAGCGGTTCTCGAGAAAATCGGCCCGGTCCCAACGGGCACTGCTGTCGCGGCATGCTACGCAGGCATACAGGCGTACCGGGCACTGCACACAGTTATCACTTAAGGTGAGCGGAATGCCCGAAAAAGCATTGCAGTACAGTTGTAATCCAGTCACCCCGGTCCCAACGGGCTCTGCACTAGTTACAATAGTCTCGCTTTCCCCTCCGGGGCCCGACTAATTAAAAGTGAATGTTTTACCACAAAAAAGTCATCACATAGAGCTTTAAGCCCATATGAGTGCTTATGAGATCATCAAGCAAGACCCTCCTGGCCATTATGAAGTCGAAGGTGAAGACAAAAGGACAGCTAGAGCCTTTACAAGCTGATCCCTAGGGTGTGGAACACCCTGACTGAGGAGCTTGGACACCCAAACATGAAAATTTGGTCATTATACTCACCCTCATGTCAGTTGAAACATTGGCCTTTTGGACCCACAGTACAATCATTTGGCTTCAGAATACTTAGATTATGCTGTTTGGAGTAATTTAATGGTCATTTTTGGCTCTTTTGGGAATTCTAAAGAAACGGTCTCCATTCAACTCCAGCTGTTTTGAAGAAGGCTGCTACAGAGCAGCGCTAACAAACTCGCTGTGTGTTATATTGACATACGAACTTCACTAGTGTTTCAACTGACATGAGGGTGAGTAGATAATGATGAAGTCTAGAAAGGCCAGGCTGTTGAACATTATTCTGTGGCGTAGTGACATTTAGAAGCATCAGGCCTAACCAGCATTACAGCGTTGATGTCCGCATCCACTGCACCCTTATAAATTAAATGTTATGCAACCATATGGTGTAAAACTGAGAGTGCAAAAGTTGGCAAAACACAAATAGGCATAGGCAATATAAAATTAACAATTACAAAGTTTAAGTAAAGTTTGATGGTGTTCACTGTGTCAGTGGATAAATCCAAAGGCCATTTGGTTGTTGAATCTACATTCTTCCTTTTTATTGAGGAGAAAATGAAGTTAATTTGAATGGTTTCCAGGCAAATGAACAAATGCATTCAAAAATAGTAGATAGTTTACAAAAGGCTTCATTACTACAGTGAAAGTAAAGTTTGCACAAAATGACGTTCACTTTTCTTTTATTACAGTTGAGATGATGGGTACTGTGAATAAAAATGTCAATGGCTAATCAACATTTATTAACACATTAATTAAAATTATGTAACTTCATTGAAATAAAGTTTGAAATGGATCTGATTACTTTCATATCCTGCATAGCAAAGTGAACCAATGGCATTGTTGCAAAAGTACAGTCCCCCACTGCTATTGCACTCCAGACAGCATTAGGCAAAGACTTGAATTATATGAAAGGACTTCGACATATAATGAATTGAGTCATTGCCTCTACATCTGCTTTGAGGCAGAGATTGAATAAAGGCCATATTAAGACATTTTAAGGGATGCCTTGAAATCTGCAGCCCCCCTCCCCAAAAAATGGGGCGTTTTGCCCACAATGAAAGCCTCCCAATGGTGTGAACTTCTACATCCAAAGAACCGAAGTGGCTGAAACTCATTCATCAATAAGCTTCAAACACTTAGTAATTAGGCTTGCAGATGCTCACACTGAGCGGCTTCTGACAACTCAAGGTGACACGCTTTTCATTTCTGCAGCGCCGAAGGAAGGCTGAAGGGACCGATGACTCACGAAGACACCAAGAAAGTTCAGCAGATACCTCTGCGCTTGCTTGGTCACAAGGCCATATGCTTCGACTTTAATTATGAGGGACTTGGGGAGAGAGGGACTCTGGGCTGAACTATGAATCACTGCCACTCTGCTTGCCTCAGATGCCCAATTTCGACTAGATTGAACCACTGCCCACCTAGGTGCCCTTCTTTCTATGAATAAACCCCATCCTGACGCATGAGTTAAACCGACGACTGTCATTATAGGTTGCTTTCATTTGCACAATTAATTTGTATGAGCTGAGGAGTTCACACTAACGGCAGGTGTTTATAAGGATGGCACATCTCTGTCACTGGGACACCCACCCTGAGCTGCCCCTCTGGTAACATGCTGCGACCCCCAACTGTGTTAATTATCCCATCCAATGCTGTCAGCTAATTAACTGACATTTAACATAGGAAATGGCTTGAGCGATTCCACGCAATTAATCAGTGTCAAAGAATAAATTAAAGCCCCTCTTAAATGTGATTACCATTGAGGGCCTGCATCCAAAATTGAATTTTACTATAATTGAGCCTCAACTATTTTATTTGAGTTACGGTTGAAAACAGAGAACTGGTTGCAGGAATAGCTCATACATTTATACCGCACGCTATTTCTAATAGAATGCCTGCAAATAACAATGACGCCCCTAACAGCAGATAAGAGCTGAAATGCCAGACCTTAATGTAAGATGCAACGCAATTAACTCTTGTAAATAACAAGTCACTGACATGTACATTTCTGTTGCAGCATATGAATGCGCCAACAATCAATGAGACTTATTGCATATTAATATAGCAAAGTTTTGTAGCTTGAAAACAAGCTCATCCTTTACGGTGAAATTAGTGAACTTTACATGCAGGTCAGTGGAAACCATATTACCCTGGCAACTGTGTGAATAATTGATTGAGCATGTGATCGATTGCACAGGATGCTGCGAGAATGTAAAACAATGTCATTTTAAGTGAAATAACTTAAATAAAAGAAAAACAGAATATGTCACATTGTTTAGCAGTCAAGCATGTCAGTTATAATCAGTCGCTCATCTCACTGTTTGACATAAACACACTGAATATTCAATTGATTGGGGGTCCATTTAATTCAAATTTGTCAGAGGAAAATGTTCATCACATTATAAAAACAGAGATGCAAGACATGCAAATATGTCCACAGGGACAATACAGGCATCATCATTTCAGTAAAATGCTCTTTCCAACAACATTGTGTAATGTATTCCTTTCCTGTTGTACAATACATGAACGTTTCTCCTCTTATGCACTATATGTACCAACTGTAATTCAGTTTCCTTTCACCAGCCATGTTGACTATCCAGATGAACTTGGCTGAATCTTGAACAACACCGTCAACTGAATAATAACTTCATGATCCAGTGAAAGATCCGGGGAGACTGACAAAGCACTCAGCACAAAACTCGTCGGGTTCAGTGAGTGAACTGACAGGAAGTGTTACGGGGTTGCAACCCTCTTGGCAGGGAAGTGCAGCTAAAGTGCAGTAACAGCGATGGGTCAAAGTACAGTTCAGTCACGGTGTGAGCGCTATGAAGGTGTATTTGTGATTGCGTGTGTGTCTGTGTGTGTGTGCGCACTTATATGTATGTGAGGCTGATTGATCACACTGAAGAAAAGACAAAGGCATGGAAGCTACTCTGTCAGCGTTAGCTGTTTACTTTTCCCCCAGGGAAGGGGGAGGGAGAGAGAGAGAGAGAGAGGAGGGGTTGATGATATAGCTGGTATAAATGATGGGCTGTAGATGCCCTTCACCAACCTCTAAAGACCAACAACTCAGACCCGGAGCCGTTGATAAAGAGAGTTGTTCCACAGTGGATCACAAAGGTCCTTCATCATTTGTCTATCCAGCATCAGTCCTGAATTAGTACTGTAGGTGCCACTGCAGTCTATTACTTATAAAGTAGAACTGAAAAGACATATTTTAACTCAAAATCCATGCCTCTCAAAAGACGTGTATACAGAAGAATCCTTCAGATTTTTCATGTTGACTGCTGGAAAGAGGGCAAACATTCTGTGTTGGTTGGGGACCAGTGGTGCAAGAGTAGTACAGCAAGTACGCAACAAGAAGTGAAACCTTTACATTGGCTACATCCATATGAGTTACATGTCATTGCAGCTTCTCTAGAATTAGTGCTGGCTACAAATATTAAGATTGCCGTGGGAAGATGCCAAAAATTCAGCGAGCAGTTACTTATCTATGGCCATGGAGCTGTATAGTGGACCTATCAGTCACTACAAACTGTGATGACCAGATTCATAATCTTTGGGGAACCAGCATTGTCTTTATCCTAGTACAGCTTCTACGTGTAGCATTTTAACACCAATAAATCATTACGTCCTTAATTTTGAGACATATGATTATCAGCCTCTACCAGCCTCTACACTGCATTTGACCTTGAGTGCCACCGGGCTGGGTTTCACGACACAAAGGAAGATGGCTTTACGGCTCAAAACAGGAAGAGGGCGCTGTTCTTCCAGCACAAACGGAGCAAAAACGTTCAGAGTGTGAAGCTCGAAAAGAAGACTAAAGAATAAGAATAACAAGCTCAAAGAAAAGAAAAGCCAATACCTTATTTAAAGGCTAAAATCTTACTACTGACATCTATCTTTGCGTTCTTTTACTCTTTTGCTATTTATTGCTTTTCTGCTTTATTGCAAACCACATTGCACTGTAAGTTTATATGCAGTTATTGAGAGGAACTGAGAGCTGGCTGAGCATGGCTGTATGCAAATGGTTGATTCTTCTTGTAAAACAATTTGATGTAATTACGCTAAGACATCTGCAATTGTATTTGCAAAGATAATTGGGGGAAAAGGTGAGTGATGTCTAAGCTGGAATAAATGAGGAAGGGAGAGAGAGACAGCCAGAGAAAAACAGAAGCAGAGGGAGAAAGAGAGGGACTGAAGTCAAAGCTGCTATAAAAGAGAGAAAGAGGAGAGAGAGAAAGACAAGGAGATGGGTTGAAGTCAAATATGTTATAAATGAGAAGCGAACACATATAGGCGTTGTGAACACTGATAGAACGGATGAGCTGAAGGTGTCCTCTACCAAGCACTAGAGATGGACAACCAGGAGCTGAGAAGTGGTATTTAGCAAACCTAAGCAGAGCAAAAGACAAATTACTGTATGTTGCACTTGAACTAGTTCACCAGACAATCGCAAAAGAAAAGTGGCAAGCCTAAAAAAGTGTTGATATTACTTGGAAGCTAAGATAAAGGAAGTCTTCTGTTTTCTAATCTAAACCCACACCCCTTTCCTATTTCATCTATTTCAAAAGTTTTCACATTTAATAGCTCTCAGTCTCACCAGATCAGGCATATGAGTCATGACTGCTGTCGTGCCAAAGAATTCACTCCAGACTTTCTCCCAGTGCTGAAGAAATTATAACCCCTGCGTGTTTTTTCAAAGTAAATATATGCTGAATAATTGCTACGTTCCAACACACAGAGCGTCTCCCCTGCCCTTAAAATAGTGACACCATACTTGCTATCTCATCTGCCTCATCGTGTACAATCCACAGCTTTACTAGAGAGCTGCTGTATAAGGATATGAACTTGGAAAGCATTGGGGGGGGGAAAACAATAGTCCCTCAAGGCATGACCTTCCCTCCCTGCCACCAATTATATCAAGGCCTAATAAAATATAGATTATGTGCCATCTCAGTGCTGACATATCTAAAGGCTCATAGCATGGGGAGACTGTGGAGAGGCCCTGGGCAAAACCCGAGGGGAGGCCAGGTTGAAGATGACAGGATGAGGGGAATACAGTAACACAAAGGACGACCTTGATGTGGAAAACTTAGCCCGCTCCAGCTGAGGAAAAATACTAAATAAAGAGGCTTATTTTCGGCGGACTGTCGGATCAATTCAATTCTAATCAAGGCTCTAAATATTAAAATCTACTGATTACAATGATACTCATTAAGCCAAACTGCAAAACGGACCAATAACCATGTATTATTAATGGATGGGAGCTCGGTTTGGAACAATTGGCATTTAACTTTGTGTCTTAACCTTTCAGCATAAATGTCAAGTCAAATTCTAATGGAAAAAGTTCATTCAACAGTGATTTCATACATTTCAGCACAAGTGTGTTACTGGGCCCATATGCAGTCAAACCCTGTGAAAGATGATCAGAGATGAGCTTTATAAACTTTGTTCATAGATTTATTATTTCACTGGGATGCATGATAGAAAATACTAGGAAAGCTTCAAAGTCTCTCTCTCACACATGCACACACACACACACACATGGTGAATCACAATGAAAAAGGGTCTACCCGTGGCAAAACCCTCCTGTGATATAATCATCAGCTCTGCAAGAAGACAAATCTTGTCAATAAAAAAAGAGACCTAACTTATTTCCTCGGCTATTCAAGGAACAGAATTTAGCCTTGTAGTTTTAATAGAAAATGAGGTGCAGTAATCAACACATAGTCTTGTGTGGGTTTCACTGGCTCTTGGGGGAATTTCAAGGGGTACAGCAAGGTCCTTAAAGGAATAGTTCACCCAAAAATGAAAAATCTGTCATTGTCTGCTCACCCTCATGCCAGCTGAAACACAGGTGAAGTTTCTTTGTCCACATAACACACAGGGAGGTTGCCGGCACAACTCCGTAGCAGCCTTCTCCAAAACACCTGAAGTCATTGGTGACCAGTTCTTTAGAGTTCCAAAAAGAAGACTTGGTCATATGGTAATTTTTTGCCCTTTTTGTAACACATAACATAACCTCCCTGTATGTTATGTGGACAAATAAACTTCACCTGTGTTTCAACTGGCATGAGGGTGAGCAGATAATGACAGAATTTTCATTTTTGGGTGAACTATTCATTTAACTTGCCCCATGATGCTAATGATGAAATCCTACTGATGGTGCTGAAAAGATGATGACGGTGCTGAATAGATACAGAATTTCAAAACCTAGAGAGATGATTAGACTGACCTGGTTTAAAAACTAGAATGAAGAACGGAAGAACCTGATACACCTCCACAGCTTGAAAATAAGAAATAAAAATACTATTTCCATTTTGTTTAAAAAAATAAATGATCACCTTAGGCTCATTATCTTCAAAATATAGAGGATCAAGTCTGTCAAAGTGTTAGCACTTTGTCAATCAAGGACATACGTTCTATCCTGCGCCACAATATCTTTAAATATCTTGTCATTTTATAATAGGTGTCACTTTTCTTTTTCAAATGGTGGGTATCTAATCTTAGAACAGAACTCATTACATATGAAGTTTCCTCCCAAAACTAGTAAACTTCCAGAGAGTACCCTCAGCAGCACTTCCTCCTCTCTCTCTCTCTCTCTCTCTCTCTCTCTCTCTGTCTCGCTCTTTTTTTTTAAACTTCTATTCTAAGCATCTAAACTCTTGGCTCAGCCATTTCTCCAAACCTATAAGCATAATGCCATGGCGTTGATGACAAACGACAGCGGATGGGCTGCAAAGCCACAGTGATTGGCAGGGCCGACTATTTTTCCTGTGGTGTTCCCTGTTATGTCACATCTGTCTGAACACGACACACTCACTCTTCCTATTGCCGTGTTCGCTCAGCATGCACACGTACACACTTCCACAGCACAACGTGATGTGTGTGTTTTGT
Source organism: Rondeletia loricata (assembly GCA_900302605.1). Classification (NCBI taxonomy): domain Eukaryota; kingdom Metazoa; phylum Chordata; class Actinopteri; order Beryciformes; family Rondeletiidae; genus Rondeletia; species Rondeletia loricata. The sequence goes on along the minus strand of OMLI01090834.1, from coordinate 4,308 downwards.
GGATAGGTGACTGAATGTTGGGCTATGAGAGGCGGTGTCATTATATGGTTGCTGGCAGAGGATGAGAGCGGGTCAAACCCCCTTGCTGCCCTTTAAACCTCCACCAATGGATTCCCTCAACCTGGCTCTGCTCTTTACTTGCCTGGAGACCGCAGAAAAAATTGCTGTCTTTCATTCACTTGTTTTTGTTCTTTGCTTTCTGCCCTTCTTCCTCTCGATTTTCTTCTTCTTTCCATCTTTCTTTCTCTCCATTGTCTCTTTTTCTCCTTTTTCGTTGTCTCTCGTCTCCTCCCTTACCTCTCAAGCTCCATCTTAGGGGAAATCTGCTTAGCAGCAGTGAGCATACTTGCTTTCCAATTAAATCAAGATGTATTTGCCTTTCAAAAGCCTCCCTTTCCCCACTCTTCCTCCCATCGGAATAATTGATGGAGGTCTCTGGCCTCATGATGAATGGCTTCCAAGCCCAGAGATGAATAGGAAGATGAATGATTTCACCCCTGCGAGGAGCCGGAAAGGACTGGTACAAGGAGTGCTGACATTGTGACAAATACACTGACCATAGCAACCGAACCTGGCCGAATCAGCAAGGGAGGGAGAGGTGGCAAGCGCTCAATGTGGCTCGACAGACGTTCTTCCTCACCACCACCACCTCTGCACGTCTGTCTACCCCACGGACAATTACCTGAGCCTCGCAATTAACTGCAGGCGCAGCGATAATGCTGTCGGCCTGCCAAGAGACGAGCGGAAGTGGAGGCACGCCAGCTAGCCGGGGCTGGAGAGCACTGAGGTGGGCGGCTGTGTTTGTGCGCTCAGTGGAAATGTGAAGGCCAAGAGAACAGGTGCGGTAAGGTGAGAAGACGCCCCAGGTGACTCCGATGGATGGCGGGATCACTTTCCCAGCCAACATTTCTCTGCTAAAATAAGTTTTTCATGCGTCGTCGCGGGAACTCTCTCTCTCACACAGCTGTTTATAAGAACAAATTGAATGAACATATGACAGCCCATGTGTTTTAAAGTGGCAATGAGTACGATTGTTACTGTCCCATAGCACAAAACGAGCATAATATATCTACGTGGGGGGTGAAAGGGTTGTTGATCAATGCCAATGACTCAACAATTACTTGTCCAGGTGCTGAGATTTCTGGCTTTCAAGACTCACTTTCTGGCCCGTACTCTGTTTTGGAACAAAAAGTCCCTGTCCATTGGCATGTCAAGACACCCAGACCAGAAGGTGCTACGATCGAGTGACCGGCACCGCAAGACATTTCAGCTACGAAGGCTTAAAAGCCTCGTTCTCAAGCCAAAAAAGCTTATTATGTTTCCAGTGTTTGCATGGTGATATATTACCTTTTCACTAGACGTTTCTGTTGGATCTCTGCTCTAATTAGCTAGCTTACTTGTTTTAGCTTTCTCAAATTTTAAAATGTGACTATTGTTTGTGCCAGTTACAGCCTGCAATTTCAACATGACTGAAATGAAAAATGTAAAAAAGTATCTTGCATTGACAAGATGTGCAAAACAGCAGAAGCAGTATCAGTAGAACTTACTGAGACATAATACTGAGATTTGTGCATTATGAAAAGGTGAATTAGAAAAATTTGAAAAAAATACAAAGTTAATATAAATATATATATATGCAATATATGTCAATGAGAAAATATGGTCAAACTTTACATGACCTCTGGTATGTAAACACATCTGTTACGCCTGAACAAGACTACAGGGTGCATTTATGAACACAGAGTGAATCCTTGTCAGCTTTCATGAGGTGTTTGTGTAAGTCCTGCTGGCAATTTACATTTTTACTCAAAACATGCAGCAGGGTTAGCCACACAAGCTGGCAGAAGCTCTGAATCAGAATTCATCATTTTGCTGTGCAGCTGTTATGAAGCTCTTGTTCAGGTGTTATGTGTTATAAACCAGAGACCATGCAAAGTGTTGCCCAAGTTCAAGTTCATTTATTTATATAGTCCTTTATCACAAGCATGCCTCAAAGGACTTTACAGAGAATGAGCCTAATTAGATCTAACTGAACAACAATCAATTGTAGAACAAAATGATGTAAGACAAAGTTGTTTGCCCATGCAGATTTTAGGTCTATTCACATAGATTCTGGAATGGTTTGAATTATTTATAGAAATATTTTTTTTTCAACTTTCATAACCCGTGTTAGCTCAGAATGCAATCTGTTTTATGTTTACAAACATTACTAAAATAAATAAACCTTTTACAGCTTCAATACATGTTAAAATCTTTCTATCAAAAGTGTAGTCAATCGATTTGTTAATTAAATTAATCAATCCAGTGGATTAACATGTAAACAAAGGCAGGGCAAATGTGAACTATGTAAAATATAGTATGAAATATAAAAGCCATAATTTCCCTTTAGTGGGACATTTTCACATTTTAGTATGGGTATTTGTGGTGATTTGTCCTTGTTTACATGACTGATAATGATAGTTGGGGGCGGGGGACAGCAGAATGTGGGTCGGGGGATGGAAATGTTCACCTACAAGTGAAACATCAAACATTTAAGGAAATGAGTCCTGTATATATGCTTGATTTTATTTTATTTTCCTGTCCCTTTCTTTTGACCATTACATTGCACTTTCAATCTAGCATGAGCCCTTCTGGCATCAGGAACAGTTTGAAACAGAGTGAAAATGGTACCACTGTGCCTCAGTGTACACTGTGTACTTCTATAGCACCCTGCTGGATGCTTTGAAATTATATCTCAATTCATGATATCACTCTTCGGTGAAGCCCAAGGCTGCTGCAGCGAACACACACACACAGCGGTGCGAGGGGAGAAGTGCTCTGTTCTGGGCCGTGTGCACTGTGAGCCCAGGGCGACGCTGGGATAAAAAGGTTTGAGCTGTGCAGGGAGAGGGGGCGACAGGGGCTCAGGGACGTGATGGCAGGAGATCCATTTAGACGTTTAGATTAGACATTTTTAATATCCTCTGAAGTTTCCAATAAGTCGTTTGATTGTCCGTCACCTCGGACGTAACCTCGGATGATGCGGTTTGGACTTGGAGCCGTGACTGGCCTTGTATCTCTGCTGTTATATCGACAACGAACGTCCTGCAAGTTGCAGCTTTATACACTGTGAGGTAATTCAGAGGTGGTTACACAGGTGCCTGGAAAAAGCTTGGCCAGCAGGCTTGCCCGCCTGTAGTAATTTCTGAAAATGTGCTGAAACCTAATTATAAATTTTACTCTCTATTATAGTACTCTCTACCACACTCCAAAGTTGAAGAGGAAGCATATTACTCATGTAGGTCTGGGTTCTACACTTGAATGTGCCAGCGTTGGGAAATAATAAAGGACATATGATTGTAAGCTCTTGTCAAAATGGAGTGGTTCTTAATGAAGTTAAACAGCTTTTCTGTCAAACTCAAACTATTCAGTGAAATACTAAGATTGCTCTGGGTAATTTCAAAAATGTTGACCATGAGTCTGTAAACCAAAGGGTCAGGTCAAACTCAGCAGATAATGAGTAATGCGGATGGAAGGATCTACTGAAGTATCTGCATATGTAGCAAGCCAGATAATTTTTTCTTCCCATTTCTCTGTTAATGACAGCTGTTTCACACACGACCTCTGAGCGCTGTCCAAATGTCTGGCTGGCATGTGCTGCACTGCTAATGAAGAGAACAGCAAGGCACTCGTCAGATGCCTGGACTAATTAATCCTGACAGTGGTGGTACAACCCAAATCCCCCCACCTCGCTTCTTTATGAAAAATGATTTTGTTATAATTCTACCTATTTTCCTTCAAGCTCATTATTTACTTGGATGATGGGTGGGTAGTTTGAGCTCCCTGCAAGCTGCACTGTAGAGAAACAACAGACAGAAATATTCTTGGATGCAACTGTGCTCGGTTTGAATACAACCTTGGGCATGGGTGATGTTTTTGTCAGCATTTTTGAAAGGAAATCGAGGCTATATGTCAACCATGATTCTCAGGTGTGGGGAAAGCATTTACTGTATAAAAGAATAAATACAGATGCTTCTGAAATATCTGACAAGACGGTAAACCATCAACTCTTCAAGGCCAAGAAAATAAACTAAAGAAATAAAAGTATCTTGAAAAGATAGATAGATAGATAGATAGATAGATAGATAGATAGATTGAAAGGGACACATAAATACAGTACATTCAGTACATACACACACATACATGCATACACACTCTCTCTCTCTCTCTCTCTCTCTCTCTCTCTCTCTCACACACACACACACACAAACAATGCACATACACACACACACACATGCACGCGCACACAGATACACACACAAACCTATT
>OMLI01090831.1:0-20531 GCA_900302605.1 Rondeletia loricata | reverse complement strand
GAATTGATTTGTATAATTAATATAATTTCATTATATATATAAATTATATATTATATAAATATAATTTGTATTTGTATCTCATGCACACTTTTCCGCATTTAAAGAAACATGGACCTTTCTAAAAGTCTATTATGACCCCTTTAAAGGGGATATCTCTTAATTTAATAATTTGCATATATTATACCTACAGCATGTCAAAGTAGAGTCAAATCAGTATTTGTGAAGATGAGCAATTCTATCCTAAAGCCAAGTCTCTAACCTGTGATGTCATCAAGATGGAGCCCTGTAACTGATAATAAGCAGGAGACTGGCTTTGACAACTGTCTGAACCTTTACATCCAAATAAGCTCATATAATAGTAGCGCTATTATTTCTCAATCCATTAATGTCCAGTTGTGAATGTTTACTAACACAACTGTCTTTTGGCATATAGGAACAATAGGTTGAAATTCCTGTGTAGGGACAAGCCGAAGTCAAACCTATGTTAATGTTGAACCTTCTTAGAGAATGCAATACTATCTCATGTGTTATCTAGATCCAGGCCAATTGGTCCAGCTAACCACAGGGTTAACCAGCAATGTGATTATCCCCATCATGTGATCTCCAGCCTGGGTATGACAGAGGGCCTTTTATTTGCTGTAAGCAGTTCTCAGAGGTTGTCATACTCTGAAAAGCTACTCTAGATACACCCTGCTCTTAAACTCGGTGAGTTCAGCGAAACTGAAAGCTCTACACGCAGATAGTACATCTGGATTCATTTTTGAGCTTGTGTTTCACAAAGTAGCAGGGCAACTTGAAACGTCATTTTGTTCATTTTGAGATATGAGTGCCAACCTTCTGTTCAGATTGGTAAGTTAATTGAAATGGAATGGATGAAATGTCAGTGTTTGTTGTGGATGACCTTTGTTCACTTGTTTACTACTCTATCATCTGCAGACATGACTGACTGAAATCCATCGCTTGTCATTTTCTTAAATTTGCCTGTAATACAAATAACACTGTTAGGGCTATTTTGACTTTTGGAGCAATGTCAGCTTAAAGATCCAGTGTAAGCCTTCATTAAACCCGGGTGTAGGTGACATCATTTACACCAGGAAGTAGACTGGAATTCTAAAACTGTTTGATTCTGTTGACAACCAGTTTTTCAATGGCCGTTTGTCAAATTTCAACTATGTTGACAGTTATAATAATTTGGGTAGCTTTACATTAACAGGTCATTTGTTAAATTATTCCATGAAATTGAGAAATACAATTCTCATTGCACTGTCTGTAGGGAAGATAAGATGCCAGTTTCTAATCAGCTGACAGTCAAAGCCATGTGTTTAGTGAAAAAACCTCTTGGATCAATCCTTGCTAAATGTCATTGATTGTTTCGCTTTTTATTCAAGGTCAGGTCATGACGCAATCATCTGACTTTCCTGCCGGTCTTGATCATTTGCAAGTGGAGAGGAACTAAAGAGGTTGCACTGCTGGGGTTTTGTCATGGATTATCATGGTGGCCAGCACAGCCAACCCAGCCAGGCTTCAAGCTTTCAGTGGCTTTCCTTTGCCTACCAGGGCCTTTCTGAAATACCCTATGAAACCATACTGACACAGAGCGGTACCCTGGAGGTGCTGGACCTGAGTTACAACCTGCTGGACGAGTATCCTTCTATTGTTAGCCCTAAGCTAAAGAATAAGTATTTACTTTTAAGTATTCGTTTTGTTTCTTGCCAAAGTTACATTCTTGTGAAACCATACCTGTTTTAGATTTTTTGTCTCATACGTTAATCCCTCACCTTTTCCTAAAGCTTAGGTTACTTGCTAGATAAGTAAAAATTACTACAGATCCTGGATGTTCTGAGCATCTGAGTGTAAGCTACTTCCCTATGGCCTCACCAGCTCAAATATATATACATACTATAGCCGCTTTCCGGGTCAGGGTTGCGGTTGTATATATAACTGATTATAAAAGCTCTGCCATGGTCAGCAACATAAGCTTGGTTGGGAACGAGTAAATTAAAGTCACAATGAAACAGCATTTTGAGAGCATCTTGCTTCCTTAATGTGATGTATTTCCTGTTGAAACAGGATATTGGGCGGGACATAACACAGGGAGGGATCATTCAAAAGTGTAAACCAATGGGAGATCAGTTAGGGAGAGAAAGGCAGTTTTGGAGGGGTGGAGGGGCGGGATTGTTACAAAATCTGTGATGGTTTTATTGGTTGGATTTTTTATGTTGCCTCCTGGTACACGATGATGTCACCACTAAAGATTTTCCTTTTTCCAGGAAGTAAAAGTAATGAGGTTTTGATATAAAAATACAATAAAATAAATATTTAATTTTTTTGGCATCAATTGTCAAATACGTGTATGGTATGATAGAATGAGCTAAAAAGGTGATTTCAGTGTGACTTTAAAGCTAGATAACTATTATCAAGTGGATTGTTTTATTTGTAATAAGATAAAACTCCCTTTTTTATTTTTGCGAAATAATGTTTTCCTACCGTTTCAGGCTGTGAAAAATCTTTAAGGATGTAAATTATATTCAAAATTCATGCTTTCCTGAAAACATAATAGATTTTGGTTCATATTGAAGGTTGTTTGCCTCGTGAACACCGACTGGAGGTCGTAGCTTGCCCTCCTTTGTATTTACCACTACATCATTGGTAACAACATATTGCAGGATACATCACTCATAACAGCATACAGTTGATGAATATTCCTTTGATTCCATACGTAAACATGCATCAGGATGAATATTTACTCAGTACCGGACAAGACTGAGCAGTTAGAGATCCCCGCTGGATGTTTTCTCCTTCATTCAGTCCCTATTGGAACCCGGCTCTGTTGGGTCAGCTGGAGAGGCTCAGCACTCTGATTCTGGACTGCAACAACTACACGTCTCATGTTAAGTTCCCCTATATGCCGAGTGTCACCACCGTGTGCCTCAACAAGAACAAGATCAACAATCTACCAGTCTTTGTGGAAGAAATCCGTCGAAAGTTCCCAAACATCAAGTGAGTCTACCTTGTGTCTTATGTTTTCTGTTTCCAAATTGGGGTTTTACAGCTCAACGCTGCTTTTCTTTTTTATCTTGTCAGTTTTGTTATTTTTGTCCAAAATCTGTAGACTGTACACTGCAAATAACCCCCGGTGTTCATTCCTATTCCCTAATGCTGGTATATTCCTTTGAAATCTAGGATCCTCAGTATGATGAACAATGAGGCAGCACCAAGCTATTTCAATGGAGGGAGTCTGACCCAGTACAAAGACTATAGGTGAGCCAGAAAGCTTGTTCTGTTGACATACAAATAAAAAGGAGTTCTGTGCTACATTTCACTACAGCAGAAATGTGATCAGTAATTATAAAATCATAATCAAAATGTGATTCTTAGTCCACTCCTTAGCTCCTATGCTGCAACTAAAGTTTTGATTTATGATTTCTCACAAGCAAAGAATATGCAATGTAATGATGTTATTGAATCATATTGCTTGAGAGGGTTGAAACATCACAGCCACTTTTCCATAACTAGGCCTATAACCAACCCAAACCTATATCAGGCATCTAGAATTATGAAAAATATAGATGTTGAATTTACGTACGGGAACTTACCGGTCAATAAAACAAACAAGCATGTTGCCGAATGATGCAGGCATCCCTTGGGCCAATCAGTGACAAGATGCATCATCCCTCCAAGTTTAATCAAAATCGGACCGGTGTTGTGGCAGTTCTGGCCTTTCAAAGTAAAAAATGTTGACCTTTAATTATAGCGCCTCCATCAGGCCAATCAGTGTAATGTTTTTAAATGCCAGATAACAGTGCCAAAATGCGCCATCTCTCCGAGTTTAGTCAAAATTGGATCAGTGGTGTCTGAGATATCACATATCACAGGAAATTGGAGGAAAATACCAAATTAGCCATTTTGGAGAAAATTCCCCTTTAAAATAAGATAACATGAAACTGTAATGATCGGCGTTGGAAAATTGGGTCATTGCAGCTTCAAAGTAGCAGGCCTAATAGGATACAGCAACAAAAAAAAACTAGAACTAGAACATGTTAAATAGAAATGTATGAATGAAAAGTACAGGAAACGTAGGGATTACAGCATTATGAGGTGTGCAAAATAACAGCAGTAGAACATACTGAGACAAAGAAAAACAGATTTAAAAAATAGGTATGGTATGAAAATATACCAAAAGTATGAAAAATATGCAGTATGAAATAAGTGAAAAAGTATAAAAGTATCAATGCGTATGCTGTAACAAATGAGAAGAATATGAGAATCCACTTGCCTTAAACCACTAAAATGCTAACTGGCTAACTGCCACTAATGAAACCTGGTCACATATTGTGATGATTGATGAAAGCATTATCTTCCCACACTGTTTGCAGAGAGTTTTGTGTATTTTAGAGCAGGAATGTGCACAGCAAGTCTTTTGCATTTTCAAAACCGACTGAGAAGAAGGAGACAAATGACTCGCATAATATTATTGGGTGCTAACGTTAGCTTGTTAGCTATCGTTTGGTTTTGATGTCACAACAGATATCCCTCGGCCCAAGGATCAGTTGATTCGATTTTGGTGGTGATCCGGATCTGGGATTTCTGCCATTAGACGATTATCGTTTTTTTAGCCATGACTATAATGCTGGGTTCACGTGCTGGTGGGAAAGTCCGACATCTAGGACTTCCAAGTCAGCTGCTAAACAACGTTGCATTCATGTGTTATTTCCTCTGCAAATCAAACCCGCAACGCAAATGATAAACAAACGGAAACTGTTACGGAGGCTGCAGCATTGCCTTCTAGTTATCATTATAATGGAGAGCAATGATCAAGAACAAGTTGCTAGAAATTTATTTGGAAACCAGATCTAAAAAAATCCCATCTTCTCTCTAAGTTGATAGTTTTGCGACTAATAATTTATTAATTCCAATAATATCTTGTCAGTCCCTATGTCTAATAATTTATCACATTGAAATGTATTGTAATGAAATTGGTAATGATGGAGTGACATCGTAAATGATCAAATCAATAAAAAAAAAACACATTCCGTTTTCATATCCAGTTATACAAATCAAGCATGGCAAATTGTGTAATCATGAAGATAAATTAAATATAGGCTGTATGTACTGTAGGTCTTGCTCACACAATGTTTTTCCATTGCCTTCGCCTGCTTAGACAGTATGTCATCAGCCAGATCCCAGGGCTGGAGATTTTGGACGACACCGAGGTCCTGGAGAAGGAAAGAGCCCAAGCTAGAAAAACCTACAGAATTCAGCAGAGCAGTAAAGGCAGTAGAAAGAGGAGGGAGATTCATCGGTGAAGACACACACACACACACACACACACACACACACACACACACACAGTCCTATCATAGGGCTATAGGATATACTAAGTCATAGTTAAAGCTGCACTAGGCAAGATTTTTATGTAAAAATCAGTCCGTCTTAGCCTAATTCACAAAGTGGGGCTGCAACAGAGAAGAGCATCCCATCCACACTAATTGAAACATTGTAGATTCACCCTATTTGCACAAATTAAATCCTGGTGTCTGTATGGTCACTGGTGGGAAATCTTCTCCACACAGGAAGTGACCAATCATGAGTGTAATACATGAGTGTCTCCTAAACAGCAGAGAGTGAGCGCTCCGTCCAGAGAAAGCTGGACTCACCAACGATGGCTGAACTTCTTCACCACCTCCACCTCCACCACACACTAAGATTACCTCAGACATTTAGTTTACTGATGTCACCCTACAGGATTTCTGGGTAATGAAGTCCTCAAAATTCAAACAGTTACCTCTTGCTGCCAACATGCGAAATTGCCAAGTGCAGATTCATGAATTATTTTTAGGGGCGGGCTTTTTGCCTTTATTGCGATCATTTTTATAGTAGAGATAGACAGGAACGATTAGGAGAGATAGGGGGATGACATGCGACAAAGGTCCTGGGCTAGATTCGAACCCAGGATGTCGCATTTACATTATGCGCCTCAGACCACTGAGCCTCCAGGACGCCCCCAGGATTCATGAATTCTGAATGTTAGAAATGTATCACCCACTGCCTTTATTGGTTTATTATTGCTATTATTCATGGCTGTTGTTGTTGTTGTTGTAATGGACAAAGCTCTGGTCATATGCAAGTCAGCTGAGATCACATTACACTGCCTACTGAGTAGACGTCCTGTTTAGATACTGCTCCCACAGATACTGCTGCTGCTGCTGCTTTCTCGCCATCACCCAACCACCATATGACAGATATTATAATACTCACTGTTTGTTAATTTAAATAGTTTCTGTGTATTTAGCACTTGAAAAGAATAGAGCCACGTCTATCTGTATTACCACTTAATGCAATAAACGGTTAAACTTTTGCCGTGTATAATTCCTGACTGAACTTACAGTGGTGGTGATGATAAGGATTATGATTTTTGTTGTCATCACGAATGTTGTTATTGCTTTTTTTCCAGTTATTTTTTCAGACAGCTGTTTTTACTGAATACACTGTATAAATATTTCATTTGTATAGTATAGCTCCTCTTGCTTGTGCCTGTAAGTGAACAACAAAAAGCAATCCACAATCTGGAAATAATGTTGGAAATGAAACAATTATAGGCTGTTAATTTCCTTTCACCATGATACTTTTTTTAAATTTATTTTTTAAAGATACTTGAACTGATGCTGTCACATTGATCACATTTAGTCCCAGGGACCCATATGGAAAGGTTTTAGTTGTTATTTAGTGTTGAATTGTATAACTGTCTAAACCACACACAGGGAGATAATATTGGTGAGAGAGAAAAAATATTATTACACTAGTCAGAAAACATTCTCTAATTGGAATTATTTATAGTAAAGTAAATTATAGTGAAATTAAACAATTTCTCAATTTACCCCACTGGCATACATGTATTTTGAGCCATTATGAGCAATTTTGCCACTAGGCATTGCGCTTTTATTCTGAATACCCCATGCCGGAAGTGAAATGAGTGGGTCATCCATGGTCTTATCAAGGAACAAGAACTTTGATAGACTTTTGATACATTAACTTATGCTGTCACCTCGGACGCATATAAACCAGAACCTGTTATGTGATTATAGCAATTCTTGGTAACGTTTCCCTTCGAATATTTACATACATGCATTTTGAGCCGTTATGAGCCATTTGGCTGATGGCCCGTGCACTTTTATTGTGAAAGGTTCGCGGCCGGTAGTGGTGTTTCCTGAACCCGGAAGAGTGGGTCTGTCTTGTGTCTTGTTTTAGAGTCTGACGCTGACATTAGCAGCAAGCTGACTGTATATTGATTGTACGCGGTGCCTCCTCTGCTGTGCATTGAAGTAAGTAAGTTACGTTTTATGATATCAGCTGAAAACTAATACATTTTAAGTCTCACAGTAGCCCGACGTAGCTAGCAGGACCTCGCCTTGCCATGCAGAAAGTGGTTTCGCTATTAGCTAGCGAAGTCAAGTTAAAAAAGAATTATGCTGACTATTAAATCCTAACATAATGCTAATAATGTAATATTGCATGCTCGCTGTAACATTGCACACTAATGGTATGGTCAGAAGAGAATGTCTGCGCTTTGTTTTCTCATACAAAACATGCCGAAAGGCCCATAGTTTGTCAATGTTGAAGTTTGACCAAATAGCTGACGTTAATTGTCAGGAGGCCAAGTTGAATATGAATGAGGCAATGGACATGGGAAAGGAAAATAGGACTGAACCATGCAGGACAGGATTACTATATGAAATAGTAGCTTTATCTAGCCAAAATCTGGATAAAACATATGCACAGACACTATCCTTGTCAAAACGCCAAGAAGAGACACACTTTATTTCTTTTTAAGATCAGACTATAAACTGGTGACTGGTGGCTCTGAGTCTTGCCATGTTACGTCACACAGTATGATCATTTGACTTTGCACTTTGCTGTGCAGGTCACTTAACCAGCCAAGTATGTGGCCAGTCAGGATGTGGAGGCCCAGTGAAGTGCTCTTCTTATCAATAGCAGAGAGAAGGAGCGCTGCTTGGCTGTCGGCAGTGAAGGTTATCGGAAGGTGCTCTTTGCCTGGGTTCCATCAAAGTATTTCCAAAGAAAGTCAAGGCACTCTATCATGAAATTTAAAAAGCCTTTATTCTGTTGGCATATCCATGCAGGACAGTTTAAAAGTTCTGGCACACTTAATGCGTTTCGGCGTTTACCTTCATCAGAGTGTGTCTTCTTATCAGTTTACCTTTCACACAGTGACACATGACATGCAGTACTGTCTACCATCATATTCCACTTGCTCTTGACAGGGAAAATTTTCTGATTACTCAATTAACGTTGGCAATGTTAATTTTCGATGTGGACAGCTTTTCAAACACGCAGCTCCACATTATCCCGATTAAGAGTTTCATCAGATTGCTGAAGAGATTTTAGTTATGTAACAAAGGCAGTTTGTTGGGCCAAGAGTTTACTGACCCTCAATCCCACCATCCAGAATGGGCTGCAACCTAGGCTAATCCGTTTTCACATTCAGTGTGAAAGGGACACAGATTTTAGTCTAGGCCTTGTAATTCACCGTAAAATTCTACGAAGAGATGAGAAGAACTGGAGAAAATAATCTCAAAATCATGACAAAATAGTGACAAAACTGACACTTGTATATATGCTCAACCTACTCAACCTGCACTCAGGTAACATTTGTGTTAACAAACATTTTAGTGACAGTTTATATTTATTTATATTATTAATGTTATGTTACTTTCATCTGCACCAGAGGTTAGCATGCTAGAGATGTAAAAAAAAATCAAGTTGCACCTATTGGGTGGTGATAATAACATTGAGTACAGTCATATTTCATCACTGCTTGTAAGATTTTTTTTATTGCCATTTCTGCAAATACACTGTAATCAGTTGCTGCCCTTGAGCTTTTGGCTGGCACTCACCAACCTGATGCACACTCCCACTGATGAATGCACATAAATGCCCACATTTATTTTCTTTTTTTCATCAGAGAAACTACCGTAGTCGTGAACTGACCTCACATCATCATTTCATGCTGTGTTTAAAATACAGACCTAGACCTATGTTTTCCTCTTAGAGATTCTTCCCTGGCATTTTGGAAGCTTACTGAACCTTAAGGTTTTTTCCCAGCCTACTGATGCCTAAGGATGCCTGGGACGATGAATAATCCTTTCCAACATTTAGTCGAGTCTCTGGACCCCAAGGACCCAGACCAGTGGTTTTACAATCTTTCAAAACTTGGAGATCCCAGATATGGTAACAGCAATTTTTAATTGTTTTACCAAATGTAGATATGAAACTTAAAAGCTAGTTAAAATAATAGTATAATTTCAGAGCATGTTTGAAAGCAGTTAACTGATCAGATTTTTTGTCACAGGGTTTCAACCCGTAACAGACATATTCTGTGATTGACAGCAGCCTAATACCCATCTTTTCCTCAGACCGTCTACCATTTTCCATTCGTGTGCTTCTGGAGTCTGCTGTCAGGAACTGTGATGAGTTTCTGGTGAAGCGCTCGGATGTGGAAAGCATCCTCAACTGGAAGCAGACCCAGACCCAAACTGTGGAGGTACCGTTCAGACCGGCTCGTGTGATCCTCCAGGACTTCACGTAAGTCAACACTGTTCCTGTCAATCACTGTGTGAATGGGATACTCTTCCGGTTGTAAAGGCCGTTCAGCAGTCCTTGACATCAAAAACGTTTCGGGTGATCACTGATAGCGACGCATAGTTTTGCGGGCCAGTGATTCTTTGAAAATGAAAATTCCTATTAATTCCTATTTATACCACAGTGCCGTCTTCAGGAGCCAAATACAGGGCAGTTGGGGTGTGAAATGTCACTCCTCTATATCTGGACACTATCAAACTACATCATGGTGTGATAAAAATCATTTTCTACAAATATAAGGAAGTAAAAGTTTAATTATTGTGAAAAATTTAACTTTAACTATGAAACCTAGCTGCGATTCTTCACACAACTCCCATAATCCTCTTCTCATATGCAAATTAATTTAGAAGGTGTCACACGACAGGAGAACGTACTTCTAGTTCTTCATCTATTAGTATGGACTGCTGCCATACAGTGATGTATGGTGATATATATATGTAGCTAAATCTTTTTATGATGGTAAGACAACACCTACTCTGTAATTTTATAACAAATCACGTTGTATCAGTAGTGCTTCTATCTATGTATGCAAAAGTTATTGTATTCTCCATAGAAGAGATGAAGGCAGCTGATCAAGTAGGGAGCCAGAGAGCTGAGATCACATTACAATAAACTGATCATTCATTAATAAACTGATCATTAATTATGTCATGGTGGGACTGGCCACTAACTGGACTGTTGTTTTTCTTAAACTCCCCATGTAGTGGTGTACCTGCTGTGGTGGACTTTGCTGCCATGCGTGATGCAGTGATGAAACTAGGCGGCGACCCAGAGAAGATTAATCCTGTTTGCCCGGCCGACCTCGTCATTGATCATTCCATCCAGGTGGACTTTAACAGGAAGTAAGACCAGGTTCATCAAACTCTTTTCCACCATGACACCACTAATCCATAGATATATTATTCTGCAGATACCTGTGATGATCACCTCATTTTGCTATGCGTGCACTAGTGAATAAACGGTATCTGCAGGTCCTTTTAAAAAGTCTTAAAGGAAATTATCTAAATGTAAGGCCTTAAAAAGTATTCAAATGTCTTAAATACAGTAGTTAGAGGTCTTATTTTTTTCACCATGTAATGACAGGCAGGACTTTTAATTAAGTTTCATTTTGATGCAACTATAAAATTAGATAGCGGTGTTGTTGACAGATTTTTTACATTCAGTGATATTTAGTCAAAACACAGTTGGAAAGTAAGGCAAACAAAATAAAACAAATGCCGTGAATTTTGTAGTTTCACCAAAAGACTTGAATGAGACCGGCAGTAGTGTTGGTTATTATATTACTTGCACTTCCAGTCGGTCAGTAAGTTTGACCCACATGCATGTCCACTCTAAAATTAATACAGAACAGGGGTAATACAATATTCCAAACATGTTTTGTTTTCATGGCATATGTTTTAATAAACATAAGGACCCGAAACAATTAGTTTACTAGTGTCCTTTTTCTTATACTGCCCATTTATAGTTTTAGAACTTTCATTTGCTATGTTCAATTGTTTTTGACAGATTTTGTTTTGTCATTCTGGTGGTTAAATTGGTCTTAAATTTGATTCCAGGTAGAAATAGAAAAAAAGTCTTGAATCAGAAAATGTGGAGGCTAACAATACCTACAGGGACCGCTGCTGCCTCTAGGAATCTTCTGATCTTCTACAGTTACCACAGAGCGCTACACAAATTAGCTGACATGTATAGTTACAAACTGAAAGCATAGGAGAATTCAGGAATAACAAGATTGTCTTGAACAAATCAACTACAGAGTCAGAACCATACTTTAATGCCTCAGCCAAAGGACAAGGGAAATTCTATCAGTATTTAAGCACTATCTAATACAGTCCATCTTCTTTTCACTGCAATATAAAAACATTTGATATTTTTCTTTAAGGTCCGATAGCGTGCAGAAAAACCAGGACCTGGAATTTGACAGAAACAGAGAGAGATTTCAGTTCTTAAAGGTATCAAAGTTGTAACTATCTTAATGGTCTTCAAGGTCTTCACGTCTACTAGTTGTTAATTTTGGAGGGATGCCCTAGCCTTTAAATACGGTATATTGTGTCCTTCTCCTTCCTAGTGGGGCTCTAAAGCCTTCAGGAACATGCGAATCATTCCCCCTGGTTCAGGGATCGTTCACCAGGTCAACCTGGAGTATCTGGCCCGAGTGGTGTTTAACCAGGATGGGTACTACTACCCCGACAGCCTGGTGGGCACCGACTCCCACACCACCATGATCGATGGCCTGGGTGTCCTGGGCTGGGGTAAGGCAGGTTCTCTCCACCACTTTAAAAAACACAGTTGCAAAGCGCTTTACAAAGGAGTACAAATGAAAAACAGATCAAATCAACAGCAAAAGCAATGTAATAAATATAGGTTAAACAAAATAACAAAAGTGAGTTTTAAGATGTGATTTTAAAGATGATTCTGACTCAGCAGCCTAAGCTCCTCAGGCAGGTCGTTCTAAAGTTCACATGTATCAGTCCATGTCTCAGTCCCAATTCAGTGTTACCTCTTACTATCCTAGAATGTACCAGGTTGGTTCCTGTCTTTCTCACCGTTGTTTGTCTACTGTAAAACATTTTGTCCTTTAAAATGTCCAGGCGTGGGTGGGATTGAAGCAGAGGCCGTCATGCTGGGCCAGCCAATAAGCATGGTACTGCCTGAGGTGGTTGGATACAGGCTTTGTGGGACCCCCGACAAGCTCATCACCTCCACAGACATCGTCCTCACTGTTACTAAGGTAATTTACATATATTTATTATGAAATAACACCTCAGTAAAACTTGTTCATGTTGGGCTTAAGCAAATTATATATCAGTTTGTCGATGTATTGGGGTAATATTGGCCCTTTATTAAATATCCTCCAGTCAGTGTGGTCCACCTCTGGTATGATGGAGGTTCCTCCCTGACTACAGCTAGTGGATTATTTCTTCTTTTTATTTTTATTTAAATTTTTCTTAAAATAGAATAACATTCTTGGGGAAACACTAAATCGTTGTAATTTTTTGCCACGCACGCGGCCACATTTAAAGATAAATAACGCCACAAAATATCATCCATCGGCAGTTTCGATCCAAAAATATTGGTGTCGGCCTTCAAAAATCCACATCGGTCGAACCCTTGTTCCCATGACATCCTGGTGTAGCAAAATAAGTGTCACGTCATACTTACGTCATACTTCCAAATACATTTTGTGGACATGAGTGTCCTGTTCTGCTGTGCTGCCCACCGACCATCGCTGACCCACCACGGGTATTTATTTGACGCTGTTTCTTTCCATTTCTGCTTATAGCACCTTCGCCAGGTGGGTGTCGTGGGGAAGTTTGTGGAGTTTTTCGGCCCAGGTGTGGCTCAGCTGTCCATCGCTGACCGAGCCACCATTGCCAACATGTGTCCAGAGTACGGAGCGACAGCAGCTTTCTTCCCTGTGGACAACGTCAGCATTCAGTACCTAGAGCAGACCGGTGAGTGACCAGCTGTGAATTCTGAAAATATGACGGTCACTTTACAGGAATATAGCATGTATTTTCCAACTTGGTTCACACATTCATTGCATTAGATGGTTTTCAGCTGACCGTAGTGGAAACCAGACTGTTAGCCAGCCCAGGAGGTCATGGGAGATCTCTAACCCTTAGTTATGGAAAGTCATGGAGTTTTATCATTTTGTTCATCCATCCTACATACACAATATCTCTGACACCAGTTTTGATGAAACTTGGGGGAATGATGCATCCTAGCATTTTCAAAAATACATTGATTGGCTCAAGGGGGGGGGGTTGCTACAATTACAGGACAAAATTTGAAATGTCAATAGCCAGTCATATCTCCAACATTGCAAGATGGGTTTACATGAACTCAGGTGCACATATCCAGCTATCATTGCCCTACAAATTTGCCTTCAGGACCATCAATGTAGGCCATATTTGTTTTTCCACTGTTTTGGGTTTCTTGGGGAAAAAAGTTTGTATTTACTGATTGGCCCAAGGGGTGACTGCATCATTTGTATAATCAAGCAATATGGAGTGCCACAAATGCCAAAAAGAAAAGACTAGCAGATAATGTAAATGATGCATTTGCACTGTTACATAACAGACATGAAACTTTGACCTTTTTCACATTTATATAACTTGCTGATATTGGCCCAAAGGGGGACTGCATCATTCACAGGGGATGACATGTTTGCTGTTGCCTTGTGTTTAAGTGATTGAGTTTGATTATTGAGTTTGATTCTGTTTAAGTGTAAATAGCTTTTACTAAATATCCTGATACCCAATGTCATCTCTCCATGCTTGGTAGCCTCTTTAAGTTCGTAAAGGAATGTTTAAGGTTTTTAAGAAGCCTATCTGATTCATCATGAAGATGGCTGAACATGTGAAGTATCTCTTAAGTGTCCACAAGTGATTCTGTTCCTATCTTTTTCCCCCCGTTCTATTTATTCAGGGCGAGAAGCAGAAAAACTGGCATACATTACAAAGTACCTGAAGGCAGTGGCCATGTACAGAGACTATAATAATGTCTCTCAGGATCCTGATTTCACACGGGTCAGTCTTTTGAAGTTTTTTGCACTTGATAGGATTGTTCAACCTATAAACAAAGTTGAAGGTGCCATCGATAATTGCTTTTTAAATACCAAAATATAAAAAATCCCTATGTGTGAATTATAGATGTGTAGGCTAAAATGGCAAAACAGCGCCTCTCACTGACAGACTTTGCCCTCAAATAGTGGTTCTCTTTCTTTGAGAGGTCTAGACTGTCGTCCAGGTCAAAAACATGACAAAATAAGAATACTGGGTGTTTCAAAAGTAGGTATACAGTTTTGAATGATAATAATGAAAAACAAAGCTGTGTAATTTTAATAAAATAATTAAACATTCAATAGATAATATTAAACATGTAACCTTATTTGTATATATACATATACAGTGAGTATTAATAATGTATATAAAAATGTATACCTACTTTTGAAACGGGCTGTATAAAGGTGAAATTGTTTTAGAATTTGAAAGTATATTTCTAGCTAAAGATGAGGTGAAATTTAAAGGAGCCCGTGGAGAAATTGGGTTGTCGCAGAAGCCAATGGTAATATGATACAGCACAAGAAAATAGAATATAAAATAAGAATAGAGCAAATGGCGGTGTTTAATACATAACGCAACTGACAATTTCAACACAACAACTAAATAAATGAATGAAAGTATGAACTGCAGCATTATGAGGGTGTACAAAATAGCAGTAGAACATGCTGAGGCAAGGAAATAAAACAGAAAAATAAAACACCACTACTTTGACTGGTTGTTCCTCTCCTTCTCCTCCGCCTCTGTCTCTCTCTCTCAGGTTGTAGAGCTTGACCTGAGTACAGTAGTTCCTTGCTGCAGCGGTCCCAAAAGGCCCCAGGACAGAATTGCTGTTTCCGACATGAAAAAGGACTTTGAATCTTGCCTCGGAGCAAAGGTAGGTACAATACTCTTTCAGGTTTAGCGTGCTTCAAAAGTTTCCAGTTTCTACAAACTAACAGTGTTCTCTTGAGTGGATCCGCTGTCTCCCCTAAATATCTCAATTCGTTTTTTTCCATACTTGTCATTTTTAGCAAGGCTTCAAGGGTTTCCAAGTGGCCCCTGAGCGTCACAGCACTGCAGTCCCCTTCCAGTACAACGGTGCAGAGTACTCTCTCTCCCACGGCTCAGTAGTCATCGCCGCTATCACCAGCTGCACCAACACCAGCAACCCATCGGTCATGCTCGGAGCCGGTGCGTATACTCCTGATCCCTTTGTTAATACACAATCCGGGGGTTCCCTCTGGTCGTGGAATTTCTGGAGTATCAATGGAATTGGGAAAGTCAGGGAATTTGATAAATTCTCTGGGGAAGTCAGGGAATATCAATTTTACAAATATACCAGAATGTCTTTTACAACTTGTTTCACACATTTATTGCACTAGCGGAATACCCGTGCAGTGCATTGACGCAGCTGTACATTAATTATCACGTCACACAACACACATTAGTCTACATGGACTGTAAACTCACTCAGCTTATAACACATAATCCAATTATTTGCATAGAGTAGCGTGCGTGCATGAGTGCGTGTGTGTATGCGTGCGTGTGTCCGTGCGGGTGTGCGTGTACATAGTGATGTCACTATGCCCAAATAAGGGCATAGGCTACTGCTCCGTGATACGCTGAACTTGATAACACTACCGCACGGCCCCAAAGACAAAAATGAAAAATCAGGCTCTGTTAGGTCACCCGCCGGGGAGCTCTTTACATAACCTGAAAGTTTCTGCGCGATTGCACGTGAGATGGCCAAGCTATGGCCGGACAAAATCTCTGCTCACTCACTCACACACAGACACTTCGCGTTCTTATTATTGCGTTAGATGGTTTTCAGCAGTTTTTCTCCACAGCAAGCCTGACCGTAGTGGAAACTAGGGTTCGACCGATATTGGGTTTTGAAGGCTGATACAGATATTTCTAGACTGAAGTCACAATAGGTGATATTTTGTGCCGATATTGAATATCTTAAAAATTTCAGTGTTTCGTTTCCTCCAGAATGTTACTTTTGTTGGGGTGGAAACGCCTCTGATGCAGCATTCAGACCATCATGGGACACTAAAACTCTCCACTGAAACCCAGACTAATTAAATTATTTTGGGGTTAGTAGCTCTTTAAGGCAGAGTAACCCACCACACCTATTCAATGGTAGGGAAACTCGGGGATGTATCAGGCCTTTAAATGGATAATTAATTTAAAAATATATTTTGAACAATTAAATTAATAAATAACATCATAAAAAAATAAATTAAAATAATGTCATTTTCCAGACTGTTTTTTGTAGCTGTGGTCAGAGAGGAATCGCCATCATATCTGATATTTAATAAAAGGTCCAATATCGGCCCCATATATCGGTCTAACCTTAGTGGAAACCAGACTGTTCACTCCTCTAGCAAAACAACATTAACAAACCAGGAAAGAATAGCCTTTTTTTTTTTCATGGAAGCTCCAACGTAGTTATGGAAAGTCATGGGAAAGTCTTGGAATTTTAAATCAGGGCCACGTCGGGAGAACCCTGATAATTATTCCTCAGTTATTTGACACAGTTGTTGAAGATTAATACTATTCTTTTCAGGGCTCCTCGCGAAAAAGGCAGTAGAGTGTGGCTTGAGCGTGAAGCCGTACATAAAGACCAGCTTGTCGCCCGGCAGTGGAGTCGTCACCTACTACCTAAAGCGGAGTGGCGTTATGGACTACCTCTCTCAGCTCGGGTAAGCTGCCGAAATTCCCTCTTAACTAGGGTTGGGCAATAGTGAACATGCTCCTGTCAACCTGTTGTGAATGTATTCGTCGATGCTGGCAAGGGGGGAAGACGGAACACATTTTGCATGGTGTAGGTGTGATGACTTAAATAGAAATGTAGGTTTTAAATGCACAAGGAAGGGGCATTTTTACATTTTAACTTCATAGTGTAACTCCTCGCAGTCAAGAAAAACTCTGCTGAACCAGTATGAGGTGGTGGTGCATTCCCAATAGGAAGCAGCAGCACAACACCTGCACACCCCAAGGAAGGCTCTGGCTCTAAAGACATTTTAAATCAACTTGAGCAGAATTTTTGTCCTTGTCTGCTTCCCCATTTGAGTGTCTTGCCCTAGGCCACATTTTAAATGACCAAAGATAAATCGTTCGTTTAAATCAGCAAAAAATTCCCGATGTATTTGTCCAATCACCTAACCCTACTCTGGACCGAGCCACACAACACGTACTGTGCCTATGCTATCTATGCTATCTTCCCTTCCACTTGGCACAGTCAACTGAAGTTACATTTAAGCTCCTTCAAGTAAGTTACGACCATCTAATGAATCTGCATTGTCTGTAAACGATAATTTTGTCTTTCCTGTTAGATTTGAGGTTGTTGGCTATGGCTGCATGACCTGTATAGGCAACAGTGGGCCGCTCCCAGAGCCAGTGGTGGAGGCCATTACCCAGGTACCAATGCTTTACGTTAAAAAGGCTGTTACCATATCCCCACTGAATGATTTCCCCTCTCTACTCTAATTGTTCCCTTTAAAATGCCTTCAGTCTCTCTCTTTACCTCTACCTTTTCCTAGCAATCACTCTTATGTAAGTATCCTACGGTCACAGGAATATTATAAGGACACAAATGGGCAAGCCCCATCAACCGTGATCTGCCAAACAACCAATTCTGCCTTCATTCATTTTCTATGAGAAGTGAGCAATTCGCTGCGCAGAACATGCTGGGATAGCCTGCGGTGCACACCAAGTACACGACGCGGGGAAAGGGGTGGGACAAAAGTTGGAATTCAGTTAACTTTATGCAAATGCGCACTGTGTTCGCCATGCGAGAACCAATCAATTTGGCCAAAGAAGATGACGTTGATTGCGCAATGCTTCTACCGGCTTTCGCCCTCTTTCTCATTGGCAGGAAGTGACGTTAGCTGTCTTTTGAGGTGAAATTGATTATAGCGGTGTCGGGATTTCCCAAGTTGTATGACCCCTCTCTCCCTACCTATCGGGACACTGATGAGATAAATGCTGCCTGGAGGAAGGAGGCAGATATTGTCTGTGCCTCCGGTGGGTCTACACAGGCTATTAAGACGGATTTACTAGTGAACTCGGCAATCGTTAGCAATCGTTTTCCCTCAATTGATTTGGATTGATTGAAACTTGTTTCTCTAACTCTGTGTCCTGGTAATTAAAAGTTTACACAGCTATCTAAACTCTGAATATAAAAAAATATTTGGGTTGGACAAAGTTGATTAACTTGCTGCCACTAGTCAACACGCCCAGAAGCGACCAATTTGAAGGGGCTCTACACAAATTCATTGCCTACAGTGGGACTTTTGCACTCTTAATTTTGTTTGCTTGTAATTTTTGCTGATCTAGGAATTGAAGCTTATTCTACTGTTGCAGACATTGTAAATCACTCTTCATAAGGGCATCAGCTAATTGCCTAAAATGTAAAATTGAATGTAGAAGTTTGCAATTATAACCAATCTTGATAGCACCCAAAGACTCTTGCTAAATATCACCTCTCATACCCAGCCTCATCTTTACAGTATTTCTTTTTATACTCTCTCATTATACAAGCTAACAAAGCAGTAATACAGTTAAAAAAATAACTTTTACATTGACGGTTTGATGTCCTCCCGTTGACCCTTGTTTCAGGGAGACTTGGTCGTTGCAGGCATCCTGTCGGGGAACAGGAACTTTGAAGGGCGAGTCCACCCCAACACCAGAGCAAACTACCTGGGTTCTCCACCTCTGGTCATCGCCTATGCAATTGCAGGCACCGTAAGGATTGACTTTGAGAAAGAGCCCATTGGTGAGTTGTATTTTTATTAGGGTTTGACCGATATGGGTTTTTGAAGGCTGATTGGATTGAAGCTGCCAATAGCCGATATTTTGTGCCGATATTCAGTATATTTACATTTGACCATTTTCATGTCAAAACAATTCCAAGTATTCAGCGTTTCCCCTGGAATTTTATTCTCGTCAGGGTGGGAAAGCATCTTAACCAGTATTCAGACCATCATGGGACACAAAATGTCTCCATTGAAATCCAGGATGATGACGATAATAATAGTAATAATTATCATCATCAACATACAATACATAATTGTACATACTTGTGTCAAATCTGATCAAAATGTCTCATTAGAATCAGTTCAGGTTAAGGGCTTCCCATAGACAACCAGTGTAGTATTGGTCAATTCTACAATAAATATGTAATCAATCAAACTGCATCATATTAGGCTTGGCATCTATGCCTTTTTCACGCATCGATCATCGTGAAATTGTCCAGATGATTATTGATATATATCAGCAATTTTCAAATGAAAACACTGGCTGTAGCCTAGCCTAAAAGCTTGTTGAGTAGCCTATAATAATAATACGAGACTGCTCTGCGTTTCATTTAACATAAGCATGTATGAAAATGCCTTTGTGAAATGAAAAACAATGTTCTTTACATTGATTAACGTAATGTTACGTAATTCTATACCTTAAAGGAATTGGCCGGTCTGCTAAGACCCCAGGTTAATTGTTGACATGGTCTATGTCGAGATGTAAATCAGCCATGATTTTTGATCAACTCACCCTCTCTCGTGGTGTTCCGGCGTTCCGAAATTTGGCAATTGGCCAGTCATTGAGATCCATTGTATTCCAAACAAGTGTTTAGCAGCTCCCATCTGTGTCTTTGTTATGTCCAACACAAGTAAGTGCATACGAACTACCCTGGCTAGGTGGTTTTCTCCAATAGTGCTCACAAACCAAGAAATAAACATTGAGAAATTGAAATCAGACGGGGCCGTGAGCATGCGCAGTGGTGTCTAAACACAGAATCCTAGCGTCTCAGCATCAGAGTCCATGAGCATGCAAGAGAGTTTTCTCAGCGTCTCAGTGGCGCATGCGCAGTGGCGTGTAAACACGGAATCTAAACATGTTTATTTCTTGGTTTGTGAGCACTATTGGAGAAAACTACCTAGCCAGGGTAGTTCGTATGCGCTTACTTGTGTTGGACATAACAAAGACACAACTATGGGAGCTGCTAAACACTCGTTTGGAATACAATGGATCTCAATGACTGGCCAACTGCCAAATTTCGGAATGCCGGTACACCACGAGAGAGGGTGAGTTGATCAAAAATCATGGCTGATTTACATCTCGACATAGACCAAGTCAACAATTAACCTGGGGTCTTAGCAGACCGGCCAATTCCTTTAAGGGTTAGTTTGGAATTTTGGACATAATGTCTCATTTACGACTTACCCATGATGTTGTTGATTGATGGAGACCATTTTCAGCTGATTCCATGCTGTCCTTCTTGTGGACATCGACATGTTGCTAATGCTAGCACAACCCAATGGT
>OMLI01090830.1:0-10758 GCA_900302605.1 Rondeletia loricata | reverse complement strand
CCTCTGCTCTCTCTCTGTTCTGAAGACAGCCATAAATCAACCCAACATCCTGCATTCCTAAGCTTTGCTCTTTCTGTTTCCTAACTGATATCCAGTGTGCGAATGGAAGGGGGGGCTTTCCCTGCCACTGCTCATGTGATCCCCCCCCCCTTAGGCTACTTGTCTCTTATTCTGAATGTGTTTTATGAATCTGAAACGACAAATAAAAGTTTATGAAATATTTCTAAATGCCACTATTAAGCCACGGGGAGTCAGCTAAATCTGGATTCCAAAAGGCTACTATAAGTCCTATTTTTCTTCATCTATGTACTACATAGTATGTAGGCGTGTAGGTAAGATACCACCCGTTATCTGCCATAATTGTATAATTAATCTATACGCTGCACCAAAAATTATTCAATGGACTGTTTTGGGTTTGATTAGGTCTGTATGTTGTTTATACTGTGTGTTATTTATCCACATTAATGACATATGATTATAAAATGACGATTAATAGAGGCGTTGCGATGAAAACGAATTGACTAAAAAAATGCACAGTAGGCCTAAAGCCTAAATATGGATTATTTCCAGAACATCAGTTTTCTGATTATTTACACTTGGCGTTGATTAACGACAGTTTAAAAAAAAAAATTATGTGTTAAAATGAGAGAGCCATGTCCATCATACAAGTGTGCACACACACACACACACACACACACACACACACACACACGGTTAAAGTTGTGAGACCGTGGTTTATGAATGTCGGTTTCAAAATGTCCCCCCCTCTGTTTTTTTCACAATTCGCACCCTGCTATTAGTATCTTAAATAAGTGTGAATTAGATGTTAGATTGTCAAACAGCATATGCTTGATTGTGTGTTGTGATTTTGCATTTTTTACAATGAAAATGTAACAAGATAAAAAAAAGAAAATCTAAACATTTTGCTCAAAATCTTAAATTCCTGCCAAAATAAAATCTGTCATCGACACTCAGTCTTTGACAAGCTATAGCTATATCTGTATTTATGCAGGAGGAATGCTACAGCTCATGTAAATCATATAAATGCATGAATTAAGCTCAATGGCCAATGTGTGTGTTCACTAATCAATGCCATGATAGATTTATTTGCCAGCCATGCGATCATGGAATAATACAACTGACTTGAGATATGCAGAGTCAACTGACCACAAACAAAATTTTCATTATGATTTTATAATGATAAATAATAAAACTTTATTTGTATAGCACTTATCTTAACAAAGTTACAAAGTGCTTAATGGAGGTGGAGGTAAAGTTCACACAGAACAATCATAAAAAGATAAAGTGTGCTAAACCTTTTCTGCTTTTGTGAAAGGTCACTGGTAGAGACAAGGAAGGACTGCAATATGATCAGCAGTGACATATGAAATACTGAAACAGTTCTCCACAAGGTAAGTGTAATCTTTGGTCGGGTATGCACACCCATTTAAATAAAGTAATGCTTGTCAATGATTAATAAAGGCAAAGATCAAAGTTTAACAAATGTGACAGTTGTTCCTCTGTCATTTACTGTCCTTAGGAACATTCATACAAAAATGGCATGCAGTGTCTCAGAGATGGGTGAGTATTATATATCACAGTATGTCACTACAGTGTAGCTTTATAGGTGCTCAGGTGGAAGGGTGGGGTGGGGGTTATGCATGATTGGAGTGAGTGAAACTATGTTAACTTTAAAAACCCCAACTGTTAACACCAAAGTGCTGTGGTAGCACAGTGTTGTTGTAACTAAGAGAATTGCTGAACAAAATATTGAATTCATGCACTGACTGTAGTTACAAAATCAGGAGCTACTTCCTGGTATGTGAATTTCCGCAGTCTGCAGCGAGGACCCATAATATACTTCCATGCAGACCCTGTCCATGCTTGTGACTTCCACCGTACTGCCTGGTGTACAAACGCACAATGTATTTCCCTTATGCAGGGCTCTTAAGGCTCTTCGCTGCCAAAACAGTGCATACCGTAAATCCCCTAAGCAATGCGCATGGCAAAAAAGCATCAGGCATGAACAAACAAACAACCGCACAATCAAACACAGACAGAGCCTGGCTCTTATAGAGGTGTGCCTATAAAGCACCTAATAATGCATAACAAATTACAGAACAACAGTGAACATAAACAAACTGATAGACAGCACAAAATGCAACACTGCCATACACATTAAATACATGTATATACATGAAACGTGTTAAAACCTTTTACACCAATTAAAAAATACGTGAGTATACTACATTGGGATTTTTTCCCAGAGGCTTTTCGTTAGATGAATGAAGTCCCGCACACTGTCCTCACTTACAGAGAAATTTAGTAATGATACAACGTTTCACCAGGCACCAGAGGCTTTTCTTTGCCACCTTGGTCTGATCTTAGGGACATTTTTCTACTTAGGGGGACAATATTATCAAATAATGGATAAAAGAGAACTAGCAATGGATAAAATAACAAGTACCGGTAGTCTGAAAATTACCTCAGATTTAGGTCAAATGATCATATCTCCCAGAAAAGTTGTTGAGGAGGCTGATGTGGTGTCTGTATATTTCCTTGGTGTTCGTCATCTCTCCAGGGATGCACAGAAAAAACAAAACAACCATTGCCTTTCCATGGTGGAAGAAACTACGGAGCTCCTATGAGGGACTGCAATTGCATTTAGCAAAGACTTCTGAGTACAGTTAAAGGATAATTCCTGTTATTTTCAACCTGGGCCTTATGTTCCTAGTTTTTGCTGCCATGCCGATCAATTCTCTCGGTTTGCAGGAAGCACTGCTCTCCAGTACATATACAGTACAAAGGGGCAAAGAGAAACCCAAACAGTTGAACCCAAAAGTACCCAAAACATGTCCTTTTCAACACAATAACACTCACACTGCAATGAGACATGCCTACATCCAATGTTCTGATTATCCGTGTCCTGAAACTTGAGTATATTGCGGTATTACATATGTTATTTTAGCAATTTAGAAAGTAGAAAGTTCAAGTACTCTGACGGATTGATGTCAACTTCCTAGTGGTAATTACAAGTAGGATATGTGGGAATGTTTTACGGGCTCCAATATCTCCCACTTGGCATCATGAATTGCAGAAGTGTGTCAACAAAAGCAGTAAATATAGAAGGGAATCCACCGATGTTGGGAGTCCAAGGTTAGAGAAATCGAAATGATCCGTTATATTCACACTAATACAATCAACCGTAGTCTACTTATGAAAAGCGAGAAATATCTGCTGCAGTTTGTTTATGGTTGATTTTAAATTCATAAATACAAATGATGTTGGATGTGGGCATTCCAACGAGTTAAACACATGAACACTTTAAAGTTGAAGCAACAACGATATGACGTGAACGTGGCAGAAGACTGGCAGCCAGCAGAGTAAACAAGGAAGTGTGAGCAATGACAAAAAATATCAAATAGACTACTAACTGACATGTGTGTTTGAAATTCAATTTCACAATGGTCTGACCAATGTGACCAGGACACTTCTGAGTTTCAAAGCTTTTATTATATTTGCAAATAGGCTCGTATACCTCCAGAAACCACAGGAGTTGTCTCAGGCAAGGAGCCCCGCAACATTCATACAGTCAAGCTTTATACAGTTCTCCAATATGCTGAGTCACGCTTAAGTGTGGGCGCGCATTACTGGGTTTATTTCACACACGTATTACTCTGTCCAATTATTATTATTGCGGTCTTAATGGATCTCAATGATCTATTTCACACAATTATTAAATCAATAAATGTAAAAAATGTATTTCACACCAACCTATTTGTTCAGATATAATAGTGTGGCCCAACAGCTTAAGAAAATGGTTTTGCTATTACGTTTTTAATGCTAGCCAACACTGGTATGCTGGTATATAAAATAGTCACCCTATGTGTGCAGTTTGTCATCTCTGACAGGAAAACAGTCAGAGATGCACTAAATTGCCATTTGCTGACACGTAATTCTAACATTTTATTTCACAGGATGGCACGGACTGCCCTATGGCCAATGGACGGAATATCATGTGAGCTCCTGGTTGAGATTCATTGGAATAAAAGAAAAGTACATACAGAAACTGGAGGAGGAGGAGGTTACAGGACCCATTCTAATGAGTCTACAAAGGCAATACCTTAGCACTACAATTGGAATGAAAGGTGGCCAAATCCAACATCTACTGAAGAAAAGAGATGAGCTGCAAAAGGAAAGTAGTTCATATGGTAGAGATGACAAAAAACAAAAGAATGTGTCAGTTTTCAGACAAGAACCAAAACCTAATTCACAGAAACCTTGTGAAGGAATGGAAAAGGAGAATATTCATATAGAGTGTAATGACAACTCAAGTTCAACAGGAGTATCTTTATCTTTCTGTGACTACCGGAAATTTGATGAGCATGAACAAGACTTCAGATATGTCAAGCACAACGTGTTACCTCCAGAGACTGGAATTGAAAACATGATTGTTCCATGCCACGAATATAAGTCACTGGAGATAGCACACAAATTAGACTCAAAAAGGCTACGAACAAAAGTAGCAAGTGAGGTATTAAGATTTGCATGTGCATGCATGAATATGCGAAGCAATGGGACAATTCACTTTGGGATTATGGATAAAATCAGAGGCAACCACCAGCATGGCGAAATCATAGGGATATCTGTCAAAAATCAGGAGGATTTTGTGGACGCATTAGACTACATTGAAAAATGCTTCAAAGGATCAAAACAACAAAGTGATGCCAGGCGTTGCATAAGGAACCCAAGATTCATTGAGGTGCTTGACAAGGATGCCATTGAGAAAACATGGATCATTGAATATGATGTTGTCCCAAAAGCAAGTATTGTAAAAGATACGCGTTACAGTGTCGGTGTTCCGAAATTCTCTGAGAAGGACAACAAAGTCAAATGTGAAGAGAAAGTCTCCTATCAAAGAGTGGGGGCTAACACATCACGCATACTTGATGATGATGATGGTGCCCTTGATCATTTCATTCAAGGACTGCGAGAGAAAGACCAACAGAGAGAGGAGGCAGAATCTTCCAGCAACCAAACAACTGTTGATTATAGAGAAGATCAAAAGAGAAAACTCTCCATCCTACTAACATGTGGAAAAATGTACATGGACGACTCTCTGTTTTACATCATTGTGGCAAACAAATTTCACCCTGAACATCTTGACAGCATAAGCTTCTTGGTTCACATGAATATATTCTGTGTGTTTGATTTTGACCCTGATTCAAAGACATCAGGTCTGTGTGGTAGTTATAAGAAACACCGGGCTGCAAACCCTCACTTTCTAGATGACTACGCAAATAATGATGGATTGGGCACTACTGACTTCATAAAGCGTCTGCAGCTTTTTGATAGAACAAGCTGGATTTTCTGCAATGGACGAAATAACTTCCATGGTGGAGAGGAAACCTGTAATGAAAAAACCTGGATCAAAACCATAAAAAAGAAACTGAAAAAGGCAGTGTCAGTCATCTGCAATGAAATCCTTCCTAAGCATTCATTTGTAGTCCTCTTCCTGCTCATGTCCCATGTTGAGCAGCCACTTGTTGAGACGTTCCATGAATTCTATGCAGAGATGAATGGTCATGATGATTTGGCAGTCATATCAGAGTCAAAGGAGAACTACAAAAAATGGTCAAGTCTTGCCCAGGTGTCTTGTAACATGTCTGCACTCAAAGAGATCAGCGTTGTTGAAATGCCCCTGAGTCATGTGGATGCCACAGTTCAAAGTATTCAGCTGTCAAAGAATCAAACCACTAGGAGATTACCAGTCTCAAATGGAGGCCTGTGCTTCTTAAAATCAGTTGAAGAGGATATGATACATTCTTTGGAAATCATCAGCGTTGACCAGTGTGAAGATACAAAACTGGAGTTCATGGGCCAAGATGAAATCAAGAACATAGAGAGGTACTTCTATCAAGGTGGGAAGATAGACTGGATCAACTTCTGGCTTGCTGACAAACAACAGTGCGGGGATATCATACAGAGAGATGCCTACAAAGATGCAAACAAAATTCTAGACATCATTGTACCTCGTAGCAAAGCCATACGATCCATAGAGAGTGTGAACATATATCATCATCCTGGCAGTGGTGGAAGTACAGTGGCACGACAGATCCTCTGGAGTTGGAGGACAAAAGTACGATGTGCAGTTGTTATACAGTCTAAAGAAATTACAACTGTGTGTGAGCATGCAGTGCGACTGAGGGAATATGAAGAGAGAGACAAGAACAACTGTCTGCCAGTGCTCTTGCTGTTGGAGAACTGCAATGCAGATTACATAGATGATCTCAGACAGGAACTTGGCAATGTCATTGCAACCCAAAACATAAGTCCCTCTGTGTTGTGCTTTATCCTGCTCATCTGCAAAAGGTCAAATGATCCAGAAAGAATGTGCAGAGCATCACCATCTCAAACGGTAGCAGTCACACATAGGCTGTCAAATGCAGAGAAGGCTTTGTTCTCAAAGAAGCATCAGCAACTTGAATTGCAATTTCATGGAGACTTCATGTGCATCCTCACATTTGTGCTGATGAGTAAAGAGTTTCATCCAAGTTACATTGAGAGATTTGTCAAAAACGTTTTGCAAAACATTAATCATTCATCAGCTTGACACTCGCCTCATGAGATTTGTGGCTCTCTTGAATTGCTACGTTGATGACTCATACATATCTGTGTCACACTGTGAGGTGGCCCTTGGCAGAACTACGCATGTGGGTAGAACTCAATACCATGCATTTGTGGATCACCTCAGTAAGGAAGCTAGGCTTCTTTTCATCCACCTTTCATCCAGAGAAAGTTCACAAAATATATCATCAATACAGATAATTCATCAACTGGTGGCAAAGGAAATTCTGATTCAGCTCTCTTTGCCTCAGAATGAAATCGCCATGGACCTTATTAATGACAAACAACTAATCAACCATAGGTTCGGCAGAGATGAGTTTTTGATGTTCATCAGAGGCCTTTTCATCAGACGCAACAAAAAAAGCAGAGGAGATCCTGAAGACACTGCATTTTCCCCTCTTATTGAGCATGTCAGCAAAGAAAGAGACGGTGTTCAGAAAGCTGTAGATCTCATGAAAGCAGCTTACATATCTTTGGGAAAAGATGCATTTGTGGCACAACAGCTTGCCCGTCTGCTTTACACAAATTTAAGGTTCGAAGAGGCCTTAGAATGGGCAGAAGCAGCAAAATCTCTTCTTCCATATGATACATTCGTCCTTGACACATTGGGACAAGTTTACAAGAGGTGGTTTTACCACTTGTATGACACCCTTGAGGAAAAAGAACCAACACCTGAAAGGGCTATTGAAATCATTGGCACTGCTGTCAAAGGAATTTCTGCCTTCCGAGCCTCAGAAAAAACACCAAAGAAAGAGACTGTCAGTCTCAACAGTTCATACTATGGGGAAGTAGATGTTGGCTGTAGGCTGTTAAAATTCTTGTCAGTGGTAGATGTTTTTTCAACCAATACTGGAAAGTTGATGGATTACTTGTTAACAGCCTCCATACCAGCTGAAGTCCAAACCCCCTGGCAGAAGTTTCATCCTCACTTGAAAGGATTACAAAAGAGCTTGTACCATGCACTTGAGTGCATTTCTGAGAACCTCAGCTACTTTCAAACAGATATCAGCGAAGGGGAGGGGCTTGATGCAAGGGATCCAGAACAAGTATACAATCCTAGAGAATGGCTGATGAGGAAGAGTGCTGTATATGCTGGCTTTTTTTGCAGTATACCAGATGAGGGCAATGAAATGGCTGACAGCAAAAATGCTGAAATGGCCTGTCCAGCTGAAAAGCTTACCACATTCCAAAGACGGATGAAGACTTACCAGCTTGGTGGAGGAAATGTTGCATCCATCCTCTCATTACTTTATAAGAAACCAGAGAGAGCAGGAAAAAAGCTTGAGACAATAATTGGCATGTACCCAGAAAACCTGACAAGGAATGACCTTGACCAGACAGAGCTTGCAAACTTCATCTTTTGTCAAATAGCTCTTAGCTGTACTTTACCTGGCTCCTCAAAGCTACTGTCCCTTCAAAAGCTTCAAGATCTCAGCAGGAGATTCAATACAAAGGGGAGAAACATATCATCAGCAAGTGCTCTCTTTCTTCTCACCCTTCTATTTTGGCCTGAGACAAGCAATGAAGAACTCAATTCTGATAGTAGTGAGATCCTTATACAAGCCATTGATGCACTTCAAAAACTGTTTGAGCAAAAAATGCATGTCTGTCCAAGGAAAAGCAGAAAAGCGATCCACTTCTTTCTGGCAAAGGCACGAGGCCTTAACAAGCTTGTCCACAGAAGTGCTATCGAAAAGCACATTAAAGGTCCTCTAAGTGAAAGAAGACTGGTGTGGCTCAGAGGTGAAGTATGGAAAACCAAGGAAGTTGTGCAGTCACTGAAACGTGTTGAAGGATTGACAGAAAACAGAAACTTGTTTGTCAAAGGTGCAACCAGAGACAGAAAGATTAGGGTCTTTCCTCAAAATGCTGCCTCCCTGCCACATGGAAATGAAAACGTCACCTTCTACTTGGGCTTTTCGTTTGATGGAGTGGTTGCCTTTGACATTCAAGTCATGGAATAATGTTCTACCAACTCTCCTAATGCAACTCGTAACTTCTACAAAAATTTGTGCTAAGCTACCATGGCCATTACATGAATATTAGCTACAAGGACTTTGATAGACTTTCCTAGAGCCAACCTATCCTAAAGAATACCTATTCAGAAGACAAGGGTGAAACCAATCTCTGCATTAGCATTTGCAGAGCAAACACATCAATTTAACCTTTGCATCACACTCAGCATTATGTAAGCATTAAAGAAAATGTTGGCTATTTGGAAGAAATCTGAGCAACAAAATCAAGATTCTCAAGATTTCTTTTCTCAACATCAAAACTGAAGATGGTTGGACTGGAGAAGGCTTCTTGGATTGAGAGCGCACTTCCTCGGTCCCTCAAGTGACATTAAGGGCACTGGAAGTACTGCAGTGGATTTGTTGCATGGGCTTATAGACAGAATAAGTAATAAAGTAGATTTTTGCTTATAAATCCACTTCGTCATTATATGCATTACTATATGCTATCCAGTGACCTCTCAAAATGGCTGTTTTTCTGGGATATGATTCTCAAAAACAGGATCATAGTTGTGCAGAGGGGGTGCTGCAGGTGCTTGAGCCCCTGCCTCTTTGCCCTTATTGGCCAAAGTGCCCCTTTTCGTTGATATATTATGTTTTAACCTAGTTATTATGACTGTTGAAAATCCTCTGATTGATGGGCAGTCTTTAAATGAATGGCAGCTGCCAACCTCCTCTTTTTTTACGTTGATTGCGTGACAAATGTAGGCTAAGTTTATTGTTGTTTTTCAAATGTATATTCAGTAAAAGTCAATGCTTTATTTCCCATGTTTAGAATTTTCTGTTTGCTTAATATTGCAGACTTTAATTGTTCTTTAGGCCTGTCTAGGCTAATCTACGACCGTGGTTCCTAATTGAATTCAGTTATCCTTTTATTTTGGTATAAATATGCAGATTTTGTATGAATGTTTTCATATTGAGTTTATCTTGTAAGCGATTGTGATTATTACTAGTAGCCTACAAATAATATGTACTATGTCTGTTTTAGAAAACCGATCAAGTATGCCTAATATCACGTGCAGAGGGGGTGCTGCACGTGATGACTGTTGAAAATACTCTGATTGATAGTTTTTAAATGAATGGCGGCTGCCAACCTCTCCTCCTCTTTTTTTGGTTAAGGTTAAGACAAATGTGAATTTATTGTTGTTTTTCAAATGTATATTCAGTAAAAGTCAATGCTTTATTTCCCATGTTTCGAATTTTCTGTTTGCTTAATATTGCAGACTTTAATTGTTCTTTAGGCCTATCTAGGCTAATCTACGACGTGGTCCTGAATTCAGTTATCCTTTTATTTTGGTATAAATATGCCGATTTTGTATGAATGTTGTAATTTTCATATTGAGTTTATCTTGTAAGCGATTGTGATTATTACTAGTAGCCTACAAATAATATTTACTATGTCTGTTTTAGAAAACCGATCAAGTAGGCTATGCCTAATATCAAGAACCAAACATCCTGTTATATCAAGTTAAACTTCTGCAATAAATTGTTAAACGCTTAAGGATATCCTCCTCATGTGCTCATTGTGCCTGACCAGCACACACATTGTATTAGTTTTTCTCGATTGCTAAGACACGCTTAATGAAACTGGGATCCACTTGATCTTCATCATCACCTTCTTAGCACAGCAGAAGTCTTCTCTTGCAAATGTGTTAACACTTTTTCATTGGTTTCACAAAATTTTCACGCCCTTTTTCAAAACAGTTCAATCAATCAATCAATAACCTTTATTTAAACTCAAAGGACACTGAGGTTGCCCTCACAGATCTCATAGAAAGACCCAAAACTCTATTGGATTAACTGTGTTAAACAAAAGGAAAACATCTACTCACAGCTAATAGAAAGTACTTGCATAATTATGAATCTCTAATGCTCCTGTGTGAAACTCCTTTGCACAACTCTTCAATCAGCAATCACTCCGTATCCATCTATACAGTATTCAGCATTTCTGAGTTTGAAAAGTATGGAAACAAGACTAGGTCAAAACCTAGTATATGGCTGGACCGTGTATGAAACGCTAGAGGGTAGAATGACATGGAAAAATCTGATGCAGTACAATAAAAATAATTGTTTCTGAGTATTTCTGAGTTTGGGTGAAATTATTTATTGGTACTTTGGT
>OMLI01090828.1:0-20046 GCA_900302605.1 Rondeletia loricata | reverse complement strand
TTGGTTTGTTGATCTGATTGGTTGAAGTTAGCCTGCCCAGACAGTGATAGACAGATGGTTCATCCAATCACCTGCCAAGTAGCTTTTTGAAAGTGCCTGCCCCTTTCAAAGGTTTGCCCAGTGCGTTCCCAGATGGATTTGTGAAACAATTGTGAAACAATTTGCGAAACAGAGCATCTGGCAGAGCCAGGTTAAACACGCTATGCTAACATGGAAAAACATGGAAAACGAGCCAGTGAACGCACAGAGGTGAAAATGATATCGAACATCTCGTCTAAGTCTGGGTAAGTCTTGTCTGGGTAAGGTATATTTCCCCAAATGTTGGTGTATTCCTGTAAAATTTTTTTGAATGAAGTACTTTAAAATGCCTTCCATTCATTTATTTAATTTTTCTAAAACCCACAAACTTTCAAGGATTTTCAAGGCCTGTGGGAACCCTGTAGTAATTATGTTGCCATTATTTTGTGATGAATGAGTTAGATCATATTTCAATAACAGCCAAAATCACAGTTCAAACCCAAACAGTAACGAGATGTACAAACATACTTTGAAAGCAAGTTATGACACTCTACTGCTCTTTACAGGGATGTGTGGCACACCTACTCACGTAGCTAAGGGGGCCTTCATGTCCTTACTTTCACTGGCATACGTGAGGGCTGACAGGCCTTGGAGACGGTCGCCAGGGAAGCCCAGCAGGTTGACAATCTTCAACAGGTGCGGTGGCACCATGGAGATACAGAGGTGGAAGAGGCCATAACCAAAGCTGACCGAACCCTTCAGCCTATCCAGAACCTCGGGGCTGATCCCATCCAAGCGCTGGGAGGGGCTTGGCCCAGGTGGAGTGGCGTGGTTGTGGTTGGACTGGTCAGAGGACGACGACAGAGATGGGGATGGCAACCGTTGTTGCTCAGAGGCCCTCCTTTTGCTGCCCTCCTGCAGCTGAGTGATATCACTGTAGCACTTGTTGTACATCTTCCAGGCTTTACGGAGAATCCAGCCTCCTTTGATGTATGCTGTTAGGGGATCGGAGATTAAGTCAGCGAGTGGTATTATCTTTTGTAATGGCATGCTGGTATTCAGATAAAACAAAGGACAAATACACATCTAGTGACATTATAACTCAGATTATTGTACTGCACAATTCATTCATTTCACTCCAATCAAGGTGGCTAAAAGTCTTCAATGGTTCACAAAGACTGTAGAGTGTCTTACCTGACAGCTCTTGTTTGATGAAAGACAGCACTGCAAGGTAAACCTGGCAGTCTGCAATGATGATCTGCCTCTGGAGGCGGTCCACTGCAGCCACTCCTGACCTCTGGGCGTCCATCTGCCCACACAAAGGCCACACACTTACAGATTGGTATGACAGGCAAACAGGAAGGCATACTAACAAACAGCAAACCTGGGAATTTCTGTATAAACTGCTACATTTCATGCAGACTGTCAAGTGTGTTTATTTTCTATTCATCCCTTAACCAAGTAAGACACATTGGGACTGAGCATACATTTCTGTTAGGATGTGATAGAGGGAGGAGTAGGGTAAAGTCAACATGCATGTTTGCATATGCATGTCAGTATATTTGCAGAGTGAAAGTTTTGAAGAGGTTAATGTTACTCACACTCCTCTTGATCTTGTTTTTGATGGTTTCAATGACTCCAGTGTTCTCACTCTCACACAGTCTCTCTGTGGCCTTGAGGTCCTCAAAGGCCATCTGCATGTTCTCCTCTTCAAACGTCATCATGGCATTCTACAAAAGGTAGCCAGATAGACAGCCCTGTTCAATACAAACAAGTATAGCAAAACAAGTGCTAGCGAGCCACACATCTTAGATTTTAAACATTATCATTATCGCGCACTAAAGTACCATAGGACACGCTAAATCACTATAGTAATATTATTTTCGCTATGTGTTCTTAGGCTGTATTTTAGCCTACCTATTTTTCTCTGGGTTTGATTGCTCTGTAGCTCTGTCTTGTCAGCTCTGTGCCTATTCATGAATAAAGGCCTATAGCCTAATGTAACCTGATGCCAGGACCGTTTCGCGGCTTTTAAGATTTATACAAAACAAAAAACAGACCAGGTAATCCTAATTCATAAGGGCACCAAAGTCACATGTTTGTTTTTGTGCCAGCCAACATAAATATCCTAGCTTTGTACCTGGCAAGGGAAATTCCTTAAGATCTATCTATCTAATCTAACTAAAATAGCAGTGTGTTGCAATAGGATGTTGCATCTCTACTCACCAGAAAACTGACAAAACTGGCCCCAAAACTCATCAAAGGACTATGGTTCCTGAAAGAGAGGGAGATACAGAGAAATAGTTAAGTGACATGACAATAGAGACATGCCATATAACCAGTTAACAAAACAAAAAAAAGGAGAGGAGGGTGAAATTAAATTGTTTGTTAGTCACAAGTTCATTCTCAGTTGCTGTCATGTGTCACAGAGTTCCCTCCATCTCCCTTGATGATGCAACAACCACAGTATGACACCCAGTGCTACATGTAATTAATGGGAGAGGTGACATTTAAGACTACAGCCACCCAGGCTATGGACTGTTCTCGCTGCTGCCGTCTGGTAGACATTACCGGAGCATCTGGGCATGGACTACCAGACTCACAAACAGTTTCCCACCTCCCAAGATTAAATAGTTTATTACCATTTCAATGAAACATTGATTGGAATTTGTCTTGGTGTGCTCGGGGTAGACAAAACAATACAATGCAAACACACAACAGTACAATACAAACACACATCCGCATAAACATATTAAAATACTCAAGCAAGGAGAATAAATAAACCAGCAGCATAAATGTATGCAAATACATGTACATATACAATACTAAGAGAGTAAATAAAACACAAGTGTCTGGAGCATTAAGAAGTGTCTGATGCATTAAACAACCCACTAGAGGACACAGTTAAGTTGGGTTCATGGACTGAACTGATGACGAGGAGTTAAGGGCCCTCACTTCCTCAGGATATGAGCTGTTACGTAAACAAGTAGTTCTACTCTTAATACTACGTAACCTTTTTCCTGAAGGGAGGTGGACAAAAAGAGCATTGGCTGGATGAGAAGGGTCTCTGATTATTTTCAGACCCATCCTTAGCATGCGCGGTGTTATAAATATCACAAATGCTTGGCAAATCTTGACCAATGATTTTTGATGCTGCTGTCACTACCTTATTAAACTCTTAAAATCTGAGCAGTTCCCATACCACTGTGATAGAGAATGTGAGAACACTCTCTATCACAGCTCTGTAGGCCATCAGGCTTCTCAACCAGCAACATTAATCTGTGATCACACTGATCACATGATCACCCCAATGTATGCTCTAGTCACTTCCTATGTACATCACCACAATTTAATGTACATATCCATCGGCACTCCTTCACTTTATACTTATAATATTGAATACTCTTATTCTTGGCTCTGGAACTGCTGCCAATGTTTTACTGTTATGTATATTTTTTGCTATTCTTGCCCTTATTTGTGATCTTTTTAACTATTTAATATTTTTTAATGTCTACTACGTAGTTGTTGCTTGCCATGTCCTAAGAATTTCACGGTTCAGAATGACCTTGTGTTATACTGTGCACTTGATAAATAAAACACTTTGACTTTGATTTAGGCTTCACTAGGAGTCAGGACACACACAGGCTGCCCTTCTGTGTCATTAAGTCAAACTAGCAGTCACTCCCAATAGATAACCTTAAAGTAACATGTCGTGATTGATCAACGGTCTTATCAATTCTGAAAATAATACGCACAATCCTGCAACCAGCAACTGGACTCAAATAGTGTCCTGCTAGGATTGTAGTGTGTGGGTTAGACGGTATTTTTTGATGTTGAACCTTGATCTCTGAACACTGACAATCCAATTAATATAATATAGTTTTGTTTCGCAAAACAAGCCTAGATAGGTACAGAGATCCAACCATTCACATGTGGTTGCAGATGACATGAAGAATCTAACTGGGCCAAGATGAACAGCTTTTGACAACACAAGCTGGTTTACAGTATCTGAAAGCTACTTTCTGTGGCATGGTAGGAATGCTAGCCTGTTCAGCATACAGAACCACTGCCTTTTCCACAGCTCTGAAAAACGTGTTCATTTAGATTCATGGTAACAACATGTGTTGCAGCTTGTGTGTCATCATCCATAAAGCATTCTGGCGAGAGCATTATTATAAACAACAGAGTCACAAATAAGCCAGCTGGCTGAAAGGTATGTTACAGTATCATGAGAGACTTCAGGCAGAGACCATGTCTGGGATTGAGTGGTGGAGTGTGAATATTTGTTAAGGGGGTTGAACAAGATGAACTTGCCCCTTGTCACCTTCTCATATGGTGCTACACTAATAATACTCAGACCAGAGATGAGCATGACAAAGATGTTGGGGTTTTGCAAAGCGCAGACAGTATTGAGGATGTTGGAATGTCTTTCTGCATTTTACTTGTATGTCCGTGACCATATTAAAACTAATAATATTTCAAAATCCGCTGCTGTCGGTATAAAAGTAATACATGGCGAGAAACAGCGTTGATAAACACTGCAGCCTTCCGTCATAGACATGTTACACGTGGGTTTCCCAGACAACACGAGAAAAGCCACACAAACCTGTGTGCTCTGAAGAGCTCGTCGCTCTCCTTGAATCCATTGTTGAGGAGCATATTGATTCCCTTCAGTGCCAATTCTGCGTCGTCGATACAGTCCGTTTTGTCCTCCTCGACACTTCGCCGGGTTGGTTCTGTTGTGTCCGCCATTGAGATGTCCGATACCGAAGGCGAGGAAGTGAACGCGGCCGGGGAGGGAGGGGACGTACAGCACGTCTAGTTGACTTGCAGACAGAATAGTCTCAGCCAGTAGCGCAGTTTTGAGCACATACAAAGTGGTATCATATCCATAGTCTTACATGGCCAGACTGATAAGCGACCTAGTCCAAATAATAACACCAATGTCAAAGTGAAAATGTGTCGGTTTGCCTTTTTCGCAGTTGATCGTTGTTCCGTATTGTGGTTTGTTTGCAGACAGAGCGCTCGCGCGCTGTGCTGGGGCGTTCGGAAAGGAAATATGCTGCCTTCAAGTGCTCTCGGAATTATCATTATTCAGATTTATTTGCACATGAACGACCCAACAAAACTGTAAAGATGACTGGGAAAGTGGGAATTTTCAGTGGTACCCGAGTTGCCGAGATGTGGCATTTAGGGGGCGGAGGGCATCAAAGCAATGTCATCAACTGAAAGTTGTGTGTATATATATGTTATTGTTTGGAATTCTATGTAAGTAGTTAGTATTGTTGTGTGTCTATTTTCACTTTTCTTTAACTTTTAGTTGTTATGCCTTTTTGTTTTTAATAAATGTTTTAAATAATCAATTACAAGTCTGATGCGCATTTTCTCCTCTTCATTTTGCAGCTGCAGCTTCAGCACAAAGTACATCTGTGCCACTTGATTCCTAAAATAAAACAACCACCTAAAAAGTAGTTTGGTTACAGGGTCCATTAATCCCGACCAAAAGTACATGAATGCCCGACAAGTCTCCGGTCTAGGAAGTAGGAGCTTACGAAGAGCCCGTGAAGGCAGCAGTAGAGCGGGCGTCATGATGTTTTCTTGAGATCCAGCCAGCCAATGGGCTATAAGAGCAAGTTTGAGAACTGCCTGTCATCGAAACCTGACAAGTTTATTACCATGCTCCGCCTTGTCATTTGTCACGGCCACTGTATTTGGGCTATAAGGGTTAGCAGAGCTGAGAAAGTTACACCTGCTTACAACTGTAATCAGTGAACCACTTTTACCTCAACCTACTCTAATTAAAACGTTTAATTAATGACTTTTTGATTACCTTGTCTCCGAAATGTAGGCCTATAAAATATAAGGATCAATCGACACTATTTAAATTTACACACGGGGATTTGAATCAGGCACTGCCTACTGCTAACATTAAATATGAGACCTATTCAAATAATTGCAAATTATATTCGTCTATATATAATCTCAAAATCAAAAGCCTTCACACATTTTAAGTTATTCAACAATTATTCACGGATTTCTCTCAAAAAATACATGTCCCATTACATGAAATACGTTACTTGTCACCATGATCACAAGGCAACAATGAACATTGTTTTTAATTGAAGGACAACAGAGGTCTGCAACCGGATGCAACAGCAAAATAAATCCGTCTGTTGTGTTTTATAAAGACCTTTCTCAAGACCTACTCATGGCACTGACAAACATTTATAAAGGACAGATTATAAAAGGGTTCACAAATGAATAATATCAGTGGTCACTAGACAGGAATGCATGTAAAATAATATGTCCAATAATCATGCATGTTTTGGGGGGTTTTTCAAAAAATTTGCACAAATGTACAAAGCACTTGCTGGGGAATCGAAATAAATTTAGTTTTTCTTATTTTAATAAAAACGTATTCTAGCAATATGGGCTAAATGGTCCCAAACATGACCGATCCGAATTTTGAGACTAATGCTAACTATAAATAAAATTTGGCAACAATATTGTTCTTCTGACAGACAATGCTCCAGAGAATGAAATACATACTGTTTTCTGGTGTAACCAACATT
This sequence comes from Rondeletia loricata, assembly GCA_900302605.1. Lineage (NCBI taxonomy): Eukaryota > Metazoa > Chordata > Actinopteri > Beryciformes > Rondeletiidae > Rondeletia > Rondeletia loricata. The sequence continues at coordinate 13,456 of OMLI01090828.1, read as the reverse complement.
CACAACCACACAGATCTCTATGCATGCATAGGAATGCAAAATGGAATACGAGTTCAGAACAACAGGTGTAAAACCACGTGATTTCAAAGCCTGTGTGAAGAGTCCATGTCTATTCAAACCAGTTAACATGCAGAATTATACATGCTCACATGAGGACATGAGGACAAAACAGCTTGACACTGACTTGAGCACCATGGGTCTAAACTGCAAATTATTCTTAACACAAACTTTTGAGTCCAAAGAATGAGTTGAACAAAGACATCATCTAATGATCACCATTAAAGCACCGTCACAAATGGCATGTAATTGTTTTCTTAAAGTGCTGGGTTGCTCATACTGCAGGGTGGTCATAAGGCAGCCCTGACCAATCACAACCATATTCAGTAGCATTTGATTGTAGACAGAGAATAAATGCACAGACATCTACAAACCAGATAGTAAAACATCTGTTAGAGTATGCATTCATAAAATACATGATTTAATCACAAAATAAATATAGAAATGTTTAACAGAGCAACAAATATTATGATTCTGTAAGCTGCTGCTCATATCGCCAATGTATACACACACACACACACACACACACACACTCTTACACGCTCACATTCAAACACACTCATAATATATACATTCTTACACATATACACATTCTCTGTCTTGGTAACACATTGCACATGGTTGCCAGTGGAGATGGTCCCCAAGGTTTGGTGATGATGCAGTGAGATGCTTTGGGTCAGCCCACTGGACACTCTCTGAGGTTGACTGGACCAAACACCCCCGACAGCCTCTCGAAGGAGACCGGGTCGCCGTTGATCCTCATGTCCCGGATGCATCCCACAAAGGATGACGTGACAGGGAGGGTCTGGTGCATCGACATCTCTGCAGCAGAAAGTTACATGTGGCAAACTCGTAACTGATATTGTTCCAACTCATTTGACTGCATTTTATTATTCTATCTATCTATCTATCTATCTATCTATCTATCTATCTATCTATCTATCTATCTATCTATCTATCTATCTATCTATCTATCTATCTATCTATCTATCTATCTATCTATATATCTATCTATTTATACATACATACACACATGTATCTATACATACAAACATACATAGATACATAACTGGCCAACTAACTAACTAAATGGTAGGTCAGTTCAGCATTTGTCAATTTCCCATTAACACTCACCAGGAATGCCACCCACATACAGGGGGTCTTTGGTCAAAGTGGTGGGGGAAGATGGTGGCCCAATTTTGTGATTGCCCACTGTGCCCACATGCAGTTGCACAACATTTTTCCTCTTGATCACTAGAAGAAAACACAAAGTAACATAAACAATTGACCGTTTCCATCAGTGTCCTCTGTGCTTAGGCAACAATCTCAGTTTGTACTGAATGATGATGCTGATAAAGTGACTGTATGCATACCTGAAATTTTATGGAATGTTCCGTCACACAAGGTAGTCTTGGGCAAGACGGACACCCTGAACTCCCCTTCTCCATTGTTCACCTGTGCCACTACCTGTAAATGATGGGAATATGTCCAAACACAGTGCATCTAATCAGACGTATAGGGACCAAGAGTATGTTTTCTTAACATTTATCTAAAAACGTGGGTTTGGGGTTTTACATTAGTAGCTGGCAAGAAAAAACACTTGATGTCCCAGCATTAGACTGTCACACTGTTGGCAGCCTTACAAGGCCTCACCTCTCCTCTGAGCATGTAGACGCTGAGATATTGGCCCCTAGCGGGTCCATGTCGGGTCCTGCTGGAGTCACCAACATGTAGCAGGACTCCAGTCTGACTCCTTGGACGGATGTCAAACAGCAGCTCAAAGTTGGGGCCCACAACAAAGGAGTCATCTGAAATATGGAAAAATGACGTCATCATCATCGTTGTCATCATTGTCAACATCATCATCTATGACTATAACTATCAACACCATCAGTCGTTTATCAATGAGACGCATAACGTTAAAGGGGAAGGTAAGTAAAACGGCCCAAAATTACCATGTGGGGGTTTGATAGGGTTGTTGATCAATGCCAATTACTCAACGATTAGTCTGCCAGGTTCTGAAACTTCTGGCTTTCAAAATGCACTTTCCCCACCCATTTGAATTTCAAGACACTCCCATTCTCCTTCCCCCACTTACTAGCATTTCCAACTGCTCAACGATGGAGGACGGTGCTACAGGGGAGCGACTGGCGTTGCTAGACATTTCCATTTAGGTTCTTGAATATTGTCTGCAAGAGTTGTGTACTCACTGATAATGACATGTGCTCCTTTCCCTGAGAAATAAGCCCCGCTCTGCGTCTGCCCCTCAAAGCAAGGGCCAGCGCCACGATTGGTGGTTGCCTCTGGCATTGGTGTGCCATTCATCTTGAAACTGCGGACACAGCCCAACACACTTTGCTTTGGAAGGTTCTTCCACTGAAAGCACAAAAAAATAAAATAATAGACACCATCATTTGTGATTGAGATTGCTTGTGTGTGTGTGTGTGTGCATTGGCCACTGTGTATTGTTTACCTTTAATTCTTTGTGAAGGGATTCAGGGACACTGCCCAGGGACAGAGGTGACATGAATTCCATGGACGCCACCTCATCATTTGTCAGCTGACCGTCCTGGGCCCTGATTCCATCTACAACCAGCCGGAACCTCTTCCTCTCCAAACTGAATATGACCTGCAGGCAGTAGAGTCACCATACAAAAAAAAGAATGACAAAGCGTTTCGTGAAATACTGTAATGTGGTTTCATTGGTTCTGTGGCAAAAGCTTAAAATGGGGCCGACCTTTGGTTTAGTCTCAAAACACAATACATTATTATGATATGAAGCAGTCCACTGACCGAGTGCCACTTCCCATCGTTGTACTTCTCCCGGTTGAAGATCTCCTTGTGTTTGCCTACAGACAATCTGATCCTGCCCTTGGACATGTATAGAGCAAGGTGAGAGCGCCCTCCTCTGGTAGCAGCAAAGAACAGCAGGCCCTCAGGAGACCGGGTCCTGACGTCTAGAGAGAAGTGGGGCCTAGGGAGGATAAAGAAAGGTATCACCTTGAGTGTTTGTGTGTGTTGGCTCTGGAATAAGTGTGGCGTTCATCTTGGAATTGCGGACACATCCAAGCACACTTGCACACACGCTTTGGAAGGATCTTCCACTGAACGTTGTGTGTGTGTGTGTGTGTGTGTGTGTGTGTGTGTGTGTGTGTGTGTGTGTGTGTGTGTGTGTGTGTGTGTGTGTGTGTGTGTGTGTGTGTGTGTGTGTGTGTGTGTGTCCTATGAAATGGTGCAGCAATGAGATGGTCTACTCACTTGGGCTGCAGGGCCTGTGGTGGAAGGCTGTAGCTCAGGCTGCTAACAGGACCCGCCATGCGATAGGCATGTTGGACCAGGACTGGCAGTGCACACACTGATAGACTGTCATTTACTGCCTCCATAACACCATCCTACCACAGCACAGACACATATAAACAACAGAGAGACACTCAGTAAAAGATACAAACTTGGTTCTACATCGTTGCTAGCTCACACCTCTCTGTCTCCAGATGGGTCCCACTGTGTCAGTGAATGAGGATGGGAAGGTACAATAAGGCATAGTGGTAAGGGTGACAACAAACTTATTTAATAGACATAAAAATGGATTGGTGCTCCACAGACATGGAAGTGAGAGGGAATCAGATTCCAGGCCTCCTAAGCTAAGCCTTATCCACAGGTGAGAACATTGAGAACATGTTCTGCGTTGAGAAAATGTATGTGCCTGTTCTCATCTTAGTCTTTGTCTTAGACTGTGGCATCTTCTATGATGCTGCACACAAATAGGTGTCTCCCACATAGGGTCAACAGACAGCATGTGATAGTTTCGAGGAAATTGTTATGACCATCAATATGACGATAGCCTGATGGTCTAGATGTCTTCACTTATAGCTATCATTGGTGGTCAATATGGGACCAAAGGCCAGGAAACATGGTTGATCATTGGATTATCAATCATGAGTTTTCTGATTGATGGGGATACTGTACAGCTATAAATTACTATATTAATTGATTTCATAAAGCTTTCTACTATTACATTATGCTTCTTAAGGTGTGTTTGGTTTCACTATAGGTATGTATTTGAGCTTGGTATACTGTTTGGTACACCCTGTAGGGCAGTAGTTGATATGAGGAGGAGAATGAGGGTAGTAATCTTGATGATATTAACAAATATGAGTGATTTCAGTTTTGGTTACTCTTGTAATCTTAATATTATAGAAAATACAATTTCTGGATGAGGGTAGGGTTACACCAGAGAATCACCATATTACACACAGTGTGATTAGAGATTTGTTTCTTAGTATATCTCCCTAATACATGAGAAACCCATCAATTATTAATGAATTTCAGAGCATAATTGCCTCCATTTCTATATTTTGGCATTCTGTGGTGAGTCTACCCCTTTGGTTACATTTGCATTGAGGTCTGGCCTTTAGTGTCAACTGATTATTGCAATTCACCTTTGTGAATTCACGTATTATTCATGAATTAATGTATTATTCAGGCCATCTATTGTGGGTGGGGGGTACTAGGATAGACTGATTGTGGTCATGATATGGCCCCCTCATTCAGTGGCACTAATTCCAAATGACACATTTACTGAGCCTGGTAAATTATTCTGGATATTAAGGGGCCACAGTGATTTGAAAGTAGTGTGGTCATGCTTATGAGAACATGGGATGAGAATGACAACTGAATGACAACGCAGATGGGCCTGAAATGTTGCACTGTTTCTATTCACATATATCAGGAAATACCAGTACTATCCAAACTTCCCATGGGCTAGATGTAGTCCTTGTGTAACTTAGATCATAATTCACTATACATCATAATGTAGATCCTTGTGTGCATTAAATGGTAACAATGTTAATCGTGAAAGTTACTGTGCTCAGGCAGGATGATTATCAGGCAGTGAAATTACAATTTCTGCCCATAATCAGGCATGTTTGTGTTTGATTGTGGCCATTAGGTTTGATAATACTGAGTTAGAGGGCCCGTGCTTGTGAATGACTGGTTAGAAAGTGGCTCATTACTGAGTTACATGAAAGAAAGAGAACAGACATGAGATGATTTTAGGCTTGTTATTCACATAACACTGTTTTTGTCTGTGAGAACTGGAATTTTCCAATAGAATAGACAAATGTGGTGAAATAGAATACATTTAATAATAGTTATGATAATGGAAATGTTCATGCAACAATCATTTTTGTCAATGAAGTACAATGGAAATGAATGAGCTTGTGCAAAAACAACAGAACATTGAAAAGTGCAAGCTTCCAGTTATTTCATGTCAATATCAGATTCTTGTCAATATCAGCAGGTCTTAGGGCATCGCTCTCCTTCTTCATCTCTGGAAATAAGGCAGCAAAACACAATGTGAACAATGTCAACAAAACAGAAACACTGTGGATGCAATATGGGACTAATCACTCATTCACATTCAGCAATGGTAAAAGATTGTTTCACAGTACACGTTTATGAAAGTTACAAAGGGGGAAATAAAGCTGTTTATGACTTCCTGCTAGTGAGTGGAATCAGTCGTCAAGTTATCATGTTTATGCTGTACACTGACAATCATCACATTCATTTTTCAGTATCTTCAAATAAGGTGGATTGCTCTACTAGTATCACAATAAAGTTGATTTGCCTGGAAAAAAGTGAAATTATTTCACTGAAATGGCAGATTTTTCACTTGTTTTAAGAAAAACAAGATTACAAAACTTGATGCTAGATTAAATGTCTTATTACGGTAAGATGGATATTTTCTGCAGTGTATGTGTGTGCATGTAAGACAAATCCTCACCTTCTTAGTGTTGCGGTCCAGCACCGGTTGGGGAGGTCTGTCAGCAGTACACACATCCAGCAGTACGTTTCCAGAGGCGGTGAACTTGCTCAAGTCCTCAGCTCTGTACAGATTTTGTGGCCTGCAAGAAGAACAAGCACACCGCATGGCTCAGAAGACAAAAAAACACCAAATTAAGTAAAACCTTATACAGTACGCAAACTACAATGGTGACTACAATGATGACAAATCTTGAGCTATCCTTATAATACGCAGTGAAGAGAGATTACCGTCTCATGTAGACGTTGGAAAGGCAGCCTTTGAAAGTGTCTTTTCCCAGGAACACAGAGCTGCCTGTGTTAGCTATGGAAGTGCTGGACGTCTGCGGCTGGCCCTCATCATCATCATCAATAAATAACTCAATCCTGTTTGGAAACACGATCGTAGTATTTATTATACATTAGCTGTACCACCGATCATTAATTTGTATAGGCAGACCAGAAGGTTGCCAAAACAATGTCAAATATCTATGGAAGGTCACATTAATTTATTAAAGATTTGAATGTGAAATCATTACTTCTTTATATCTATTATGGATATTTGCACAAAATAAGTGTCACTATACCTCTCAGCTCTTTTGGTTACAGTCAAATAATGCCATTGGCCATCCTGGTATTTTTTGTTAGATTTCCAGACCTTGTCTTTGAACTTGAGAACCACACTGCCATTTACCAAAGCAAGTTCAATCCCAGTGGCCTGGAAAATAGAGAAAATACAAAAATAAAATAAAAAAGATCACTAAATCACATTTCAAAATTTACAGTGCAATACAAGAAATAAAGAGACAGAGAGACAGAGTGAGTGAAGGACTGACCGACTGTCCGTTCTGCAGAAGGAGACCCTCGTTCTCTGTGCTCTTGAAGCCGAGTGAGACAGTAACATCATTAGCCAGGATGAGGTTAGCTGACAGGGAGCTCCCCAAGCTGAACTCTGCTTTACGAGAAGCCTAGACAAGAACAAGGACATGATATACCAGTGACTGAGTTAGCACATTAACTAAACTGTGGTTTGGGCAGTGACATGATAGGACAGGACACATTGGTAACTGGTTTGGCATGTTGAGGTTAATGTCTTACCAAGAAATCTTTGGGACAACCACGGCTGATGCCTACTTTCTCTGCAAACGTTTTGTACTCGTTATTCAGCTTCACATTCCTCAAGCATCCTTTGAGGGGTTGTGTGGTGATGTTATTTCTGTGAAAATGAACAGGAAATAAAGTTATTCTCTCTGAAGGGGGAAGAAGTTCACTGCCTAAGCACATGCAGAAGTACAATCAGCATAATGATTTTGATGAGAGTTGATAATCACATACTTTTCCCTCAAGCCTTGTGGTATACCACCAATGTAGCATTCTTTAAATTCTCCTTTGGTATACTGAACACTGGCTTTGACCACCTCTTCTCTTGCCACATGGACTTTGATCTCCCTTGTTCTATGTGATTCTATAATAATGAGGATTTCTGTCAAATCAGCCACCTGAAGAGAGGAAAGAGGAGCAAGATGCTGTTGAATGAATCATTCTAATTTCATTGCATGTTACCAAGGTGGGATCATCTGGTTGAGTAAAGGTTACTGTCAAGAAGGAGCTTGATTGATTGCAGAGAATAAAAATAGAGCTCCTTACCGTTGGGAACACTTTGGTTTTACTTTGAACCGGTGATGTGAGCAAGTTACTGTGTAGAACAACAAAGCCCCTCTCAATTGTCACACTGTAGTATTTCTCCTATGTAGTAGAGGAAATAGAATAATAATGAAATTCAACCCAACAGCACTTTTAGTTCTATTGAAAAATACATCAAAGACATCAAATTTATAAAATAATCTCGTAAACAATGATTTACCTCATTTCCGATGTAGAAGAGCAGTCCATTCTCAGAACGAGTGGAGATGGCTTGATTCATGAGTATGGTGTCATATTGTTTCTCTATAGACAGCTTGGCATATCCAGTGCCTTCAAAGTAGTCAAAATCTATTGGAGGCACATACCTGGGTAGAAAGGGGACTCGGTCAGAAAATTCAGTCAGAAAATTCAAACAGGTTCACAACTAAGATTTGCGTGCTCCCTGGAATTAATGTCTACCCATCAAGTCTCCGCCTTAGCTCACTAAACATGTTCTTTTGGAAAACAACTAAGTGCATGTGTGTGTGCGTTTTAAAGACTCTCTGACAAGAATGCTGATACAGGTCTGTTTGTCTTTGTTCTCTTGAAATCCCAAAGCACTTTCCAACTTCAAAAATGCTCCCAGAGCGGCTTTAACACTAATCATGCTCAGGGCCTACCTCTTGCATGGAGTCTCCAAATTGATCTTCACAGCCTTTTGGAAATTATAGAGACTGATGAATCTGTCGTTGAAGGAGGAGAACTCGATGCAGCCCTTGTACATGGGGTAGTTGAGAGACACTGGTGGCTGAGGAGAAAGAAAATAGAGAAAAGTATGGTATTATAAATTAATCAAAACACATACTAGTTACAGACATCTCAGAACTGCAGTCCTTGTTTCCTGTCATCAGAAACATCTCTGGCTGCTGATGTCTTTGGGAGCTCACAGTGAAGTTGGCGGGGTAGCCTCCAACATAGAAGACCACATCACTGGGACTGAGGTCCAGAAGGTTCTTGGTCTCCTCTCCTTGCCTGGTGCTCGTCGTTGGAGCGTCCGGTGTGTTTGATGTGAAGAGTTTGGTGAGGACCACCTCTGCGTCTTGGTAAATTCTAAATCAGGACATACACTGTATGTTATAAAATACGCTTTCATCACATTTGTAACCTTCATATCTTACAAATGGCCTCGGTCGTTTGAATACCTGAACATTAATCCTACTAAAACATTTTTTTAACATTTTAATAGAATTCAGTTGCCAGTTCAAAGATACAAGATTTGTAAACTGAAGATGAACAGGTTACCTGTGTAGGTCCACTTTGTCAAAGAAGGCTGACTCAGACACAGACTTGGTGATATGGTCTGTTTTAATCTCATACTCAACTCCATTGAGCTTGTACACACAGTACAGCACATTCTTCCTCAGAGCCATACCTATGTAGTCTTTAGAGGACTGGAAGAGACAGAGTTTGTTAACACCTTGTGCACAAACACAAACCTTTGTACATTTTCAACCAAAATAGTCATCAATTTTGAAAGCTGTATTTGCATTCACTCACATCTTCATTGCCAAGGTAGAGCACAAACATGTCTCCCTGGTCTGTGCTTTGTCTGCGTCTGCGGCCTCCATCTCCTCTGCTAGGATCCTTAGGTCTCTGCAGCGACAGAGACATGGCTGTGTAGGCCTTCAGATCCTCCAAATCCTTTGGGGGACGCAGTTCCACATGGCTCTCACCTGTGAACTTCATAGGGACCACAATCTGGAGAGAAGAAATGGATAAAGGAAGTCATTAAACACAGCGAGGACGGATGTTATACAGTGGACAAGTCTGTATGATTTTGGGTTCAAGATACAAAGTATGGATAGTAAATGGGTAAATATACTATAAATAGTGTGAGACCTTACCCTGTTAGCTGCATCCCGGGCTTGTTCAATGAGCTCTTTGATCTTCTTGATGTTCTCAGTTATGTTGCTGACAGGTGAGAGCTGAGAGCTGAGGCTCTCCACCTCTGAGATCTTATCATTCAGAGATGGGATGGTTTTCAACAGGTTCTTCACTGCAAGGAGAGAATGAGAGAGACAGAAAAGTTAAAAAACAAAACAAAACAAAAAAGTCTCAACCTGGCAAAATGCAGTGAATTCTACACTCAGTGTGCGCAATGACAATCCTAAACATATATAACATGAAGAATGGTTATCCTGTATCATATTAAAAAGAAAAGGATTGCCTAATGTGAATGAGGACATCGTCCCACAACCCTCACCTGACTTGTCCACATCGTCCATAACACTGCTGAGGTTGGAGTCCACGGGAGTGACATTGATCTTATCAATTTCCTCTCTGATGGCGTTCAATTTGTCCATGGTGCTGCTGGCCGTGTCATTGGCTGAGGACGCCTTCCTCTTGGCCTCATCGATCATATCACCTATGTCATCTGATTGGTGGAGATGGGGAAATATAAAAAGAGGAAATATGAACTATGGCAATGGACATTAATGTCTCTTTCAGACATAGCAATCAGTTGAACAGTAACATTAATCCTATAATGGCTTTGACATGCCCTACCTCTCTTTATTTTATTTAATTCGGTCTGAGCCTCAAGTAGGTCCTTCCCCAAAGCTGTCTTCTTCTTGTCAGCATTCTTCAGACGCTTCCTCTGGGCAGTGAGGTCATCAACAGCCTCTGTTAAGGACAAACAAGAATTAGTAATTGAGCTTTTGGGTTGTTTTAAGAAGAAGAATTTAAGAGTAGAGCTGAATACCCTGAAGCTCTTTCTCTGCTTCCCCTGCATCCTTCAATAGGTTGTTCCCACTCTCTTTCAGGTCTTTTGCTCTTTTTGTTAGGTTCTCCTTTTTTACATTCTAAAAGAAGCAAAACATATTGGCAGAGTTTTTACAGGATTGTTTAAGTATTATATCCAATACAATAAGTGTGCACAGTTATGTATGAAGTATCTAGTCTGTGAGGTCAGGCTTACATTCAAGGCCTTGTCGGCTGCATCTTTTGCCTCATTGGCTGCTGCCTCAGCAGCATTGATTGCATCTGTAATGTTCTTGTAAGCCTCAATAGCATTCTTGGCATTATGCACATCAGAACGTCCACTGGAGTCCCTCACAGCACTGTCATACAGGACAACAAGGGAGGAAAACAAACACCAGACAGAGAGAGAACACAAGTAAACACATGCATCTAGACTCTCAGACATGGTACAGTGGAAAACAAACGTATCAGTTCCCATCTACCATCTGCCATGGCACATGGAGGATGGACCCAACATGAACATCTCAAATAGTCTAAAATGAGCAAGTGCTAAGCAGTCTGAGCTTGAATAGAGCTAAATCCTGTTTCTCAATATCATCAATGAAGCAATGTAAGTGTTAAGGAACCAGCAAGCAAACCACAAACAGCATAAACAATCCACCCATCCAACCTTAAGCTACACAATAGACCTACTCCTGGAGGTCCATAGCCAGCTTGCTGAGGTTCCTAGCATGTTCCTCTGCTCTCTCCACAATGTCCTCCTTGGCTGCCGCCTGGGAGATCTCATTAACCTTCTTGGTCAAGTCAGTCTTGGCACCATCCAGCTGTGCTGCCAGCTGTTCGTACTCCTACAGAGCAGAAGGGCAGGTGAATGGCTGCAAGTTATACCACGCTCAGGAAATGCCATGCACCTCACCTCACAGCATAAGGAGCACAAACATTGATCATTATCTGAGTGGATGGCAAGTTAGGACCTGACGGCTCACTGGTGTGGAATAAGAGCTAAGGCTGTTTTTCATTATAACATAGGTACTTACATTTTTTTGGGGCTTATTCTAAGAAATAATGAAATACAAGCTGTTAAACTGTATAATTTTGATAGTCCTGAGGATATACGCTGGTCTATCATTGGTATGAGGAAAAGAATGTGCAGGTTACAGTATGTCGAGTGTACCGTTTTACTGTCAGATAGCATTTTCAGCAGATTCTCCGTTTTCTTCAGCTCGTCCTTTGCCATATCCATTTGGTCCTTAAGTGTCTTGCGCTCCTTTTTTAAGCCGTCGATACGGTTCTGTAGGGAACACATGAATCATTTCTATTAGCGCACAGCTATGAAATGGCTATATAGTACAAACTACAGCAATAAGACCCAGCAGGACATTCTTTACTGTGGTCACATGGTACCTTTCAATTATAATATATAATAGCACTTTTCCATTATAAACCACAAAACCATCTATGCAATCTTTTTTGACAGAAACTAAATAATTTATATGATCTTCATTTTGATTTCTATACAAAGTAGCTAATCATTAACTGACAAGCCCATACGATCCTCATAAATGATAAGCTAGACTTGTGTGTCATTACCAGCAGATCCTCCACTGCCTGTGCGTTGAGTCCGTTCTGGGTGTTTGCTTTCTTCACCATGTCGACAGCCTCCTTCAGAGCCTCGTCCAGGTCCTTCAGCTTGGCCTCGTAGTCCTTCAGCAGACCCCGAATCTTCTCTGCTGCTGCCTCGTTCTGATCACACTGCTTACTTACATTAGCCTTGATGTACTCCAGCACTGAAGAAAGAGGAATAGAATAGAATAGAATAGAATAGAATAGAATAGAATAGAATAGAATAGAATAGAATAGAATAGAATAGAATAGAATAGAATAGAATAGAATATAAATTTACACACAGGGTAACATATGAGCTGTTTCACACTCAATGCTGAAAATGTTATTGACCAGTATGCAGCGATGTTACCAGAGTCAGGAATTTTCCAACCACATCAGTCTTCTGATATTTCAAGTCTAGCGAATTTTGCTTTCCAGAGAGAAAAAGGTTTTGGAGGAATTTACTGAAGGTTCTGCTGAATGACTTAGGATCTTACGTTTCTTGGCCTCGTCTCTCTCCTTCTCTGCAGCAGTCTTCTGGGGGTTGAAGTTCCTTTCCTCCATCTCCTTCACCATGCGCTGAGCTTCATCCAGCATCTTAGCCAGGTCTTCACTGGGCATGTCACCGCTATTACTGGTGCCTCCCTCCTTCAACTGGTCCAACAGGGCTACAAACACACACACACACACACACACATACACAGACAAACAAATACTTAGGTTCTGATAATCAATTAAATTTAATTAAATTTAATTAAATCAACATAAGAGTGTGGTGGCTATCATACTAGCCTTTACTGCAAAACCATATATACCAATAAACCAATAATAAACAGAAAATATCAGGGACAGGGAGGTCAAAAAGGAGTTGAAATAAATAAATAAATTATTGAATTAACTGTTAATCACTGAGTCACTTTACCTTGGATTTTCTTGAGCATCTTCTGAACCTCTGAGTCCAAGTCCTTAGCTCTCTTGTGGTTTTTTTCCACATCCGCCACTGCCTTGTCAGCATCAGCAGCCTTCTTATCTGCCTGAATGGAAAACACATACCGATAGGATACATTTAGATTTCACATACCTTCTCACACTATTATGGTATGCTCCTATATAAAAAATAACAAGGGGATATCTCCAGCACCCTACCTTGTCTTTGAGGGAGCTGATGTCATCATTGAGAGTGAGCATGTCCTGCTCCAGCTGGCTGACTTTGGGCTTCTGGTTGTTGATGGTGGAGCTGAATTTGTTGACCAGAATCTGCAGGAAGAACAATAACAGAAATGTAAAGTACGCTGCATAATGTCAAATTCAGATGCTGTAGGTGGTATACTGAGGCTTGAGGCTGCTGGAGGCTGCTTTCAATCAGTGCTGTGCAAATTGTTTAATTCACATTAGCGCACACTCAAATGGAGTGGCGGTATTGCTGAGATCAAGAGGGAATGAGAAACGACAAGTCACAACCGCAACCACTGTCATCCAATGGTGTAGTCTCTAACACGTGTTGACACACAGGCTCTGGGACAAAATGCACTGAGATCGCTTATCAGCAGGAATCTGGAATGTTTGCATAAGCACACCCTTCCTGTGCCATACTGTGTGTGTGTGTGTGTGT